>JAWWEM010050641.1:0-44989 GCA_035582935.1 Ormyrus thymus
TTTTAGGATTTTTGCAGTCTGTGATCAAATTAAAATGTACTATTGTAATTTTTTCTAGAAAATTTTTCTCCGTGCAGCTAAAAGGCCTTCGCTTTGCTTTCTTCGCGATGCGGCACGCAAAAGGTATAATTAAAACGTTTTCAGCGGAAGGCGACGGAAAGTTGAGTGCTCCGAGCTTTGCGAGCTTTTGTTTCTTTCAAATGCCTGAGATCGTCGCGATCGCTGAAAATGAAAATGTTTGACAATGTGTATGTTGGCGAGTGAGCAATATAACCACCGTTAAATGAGAATATTAATAATTAGTAAGAATGCTTAAGATGTTAGGTTAGAGTGATCTGAAACAAAATTCATGTTTCGAGATATTGGTTAGTTTTGTTAGAGATTTTTTGTTCCTTTTGTCTTAGGAGGAAGACTCACCGAGATATGACAACGATTGCAAGGAATCTGAAACAGTAAAAAAAGAGTCCGGTTAATGTCTGCTTTGTTCTGTGGAATAGTTGATGTTTTTTTTTTGCACCTAGAACAGAAAATCCATGCTCAATTTGTCACCTGTCATCAGATTAGAGGGGAGAGCATGAAAATACGAAAGGCGAACATGCGCGTCACGATACGACGTTAGTGCCATTAATGATAATGCTCGAATGATTCAAGTTCAGTATTGATTATTCATGTGCTATTTTTGACGATTAGATGGACAGAAATCGTTATTCTATTAATGTGTACACTCTATTTTAATGATTATTCTTCGTCGTTCATCGAGAACGAATTTCTCTCAGCGTAATAACTCAAGC
Organism: Ormyrus thymus; assembly: GCA_035582935.1. Classification (NCBI taxonomy): domain Eukaryota; kingdom Metazoa; phylum Arthropoda; class Insecta; order Hymenoptera; family Ormyridae; genus Ormyrus; species Ormyrus thymus. Next base: position 792 of record JAWWEM010050641.1, read on the forward strand.
CTGCATTCATTCATTTAAAAAAGTTTTTAAAACACGCAAAGAGGCAGTCTTTACTTAGTATATCGCCGCAACGATCAGTGAAACGTGCACAGTGTTTTCGCGTTGCCGTTATTAAAGCTACGTCCGCTGATTGATAGAAGTTCACAAGACAGCAAAGAGTTTAGAGTCGCGAATTTTCGACAATAAATTATAAAGACTTGACCTGCCGAGTACGGAAGTACTGACTTGTTTGCTCGGACTAAGTGTTTCCGTCTTCTAGAAAATTGTGTACAGACGTAAATTAACTAGCGCTACCATTGAATTTTCGAACTTACTCAAAATACTTCGAGAAGGCACCTACTTTTACAAAAAAAACCAATGCTAAGCATTCTTTTTTTAAATTTAGTCGGCTTAACCTCACGTTTATATTTAAACATTGTAAAAATAAACAATAAGTCAATAAAGTATACGTCCACAAGCACCGCGACAATAAGGTAAAAATATCCGCAGGTCACGATCGCGCCTCGCTTCCACAAAAACAAAAATTCGAGACCCCTGCGATATTAACCTCGTTCGGCCCTCCCCCAAGCAATCCCACCCTCGCAGCCAACCCCAATCGAAAGCAGACGGCCGCATTAATCCGTCACTCCTGCCGTCCCAATTCTCGCCAGACGAAACGCAGCCGGCACTCCATCCGTCTTTCCTCGCCCCCATGCGATTCCTCGGGCTCTTCTCCGCCAAACGGACGCGGAGCATCTCTCTCGATGTGTGTATATATATATATATATATATATATATATACAGGCCAGCTGCGGGCGTTAAAATAGTCGCATCGTTTATTAGGGTGCGGGTGGCTCTCTCTCTCTCTCTCTCTCTCCTCGAGGTGCGCTCTGACGCACGAGGAGTCGCCGACCGACTTTACTCCTACATAACCTGACCCCGTCGTTCGTTTATATTCTCCCTCTCCCTCGTCGCTCGACCTGCGAGTATATGCGTGCATTCAGTCGGCGGGCTCGTATCGTGTGGATGATCCACTTTGCCGCCGCTTTATATATAGGCGCTCTCGGGGCGTGCGCTCGAACGAGCGCGTCTCTTGGCTCTCGGGTGAGGTTGGGAGTGACGCGCGAGAAGGTACGCGCCCGCGGCCGCGACGAGGCGGGAAGTCGGGGGGAAAAGCACGACTGCCGAACTCGAGGAGTCTGCGGGTCTTTTATCGGGGAAGGTCTCGGCGGCGGCTGACGGATCGCTAAGAGCCGCCTGGTTTCGTAAACGAGCGCGAGCGACCGGGGACTATTTACTTTCGGGAGCAAAACAAGCCGGGGGTCTGTAGAGGTGGTTGGAAACGTTGTTTTGCTAATTTTCCTTCATTTCTGCACTTGGCTGCTAGGTCGAATATAATGCTGTCTTCTACTTTTAATGACAAAATTTTTTCGTACCTCGTATACGTGCTTTGCAAATTTTTGTACTGTACTATTACGCGAGAGAAGGCTGTTGGCAAAGTGTTGACAATAGCGCACCTTTCTCCAGCGCATTATTATTGCTCGAAAATAAGCTACGTTGATTCAAGCCCGTCAGAGACAATAGCACCATTACAAATATCTGCGTCTTTTACCTCCTTTACGAACCATCGATTTACCACTCGACTTTTCCGCTCACCTCCGACGTTTCCACAACATCCTCTCAGACAATCCGCGCGACGCTCTGAAAAAGCCAACAAAAGCCAACTCGTCGGGGCGTCTCTCATTAGCGAGACAAAAGTAAAATAGCAGCGAGGCGCCATCATCATTTTCGGCCGTCCGTGCAGTCACGGGCGGTTGCCGTTGTAAAACCGAGCGGCAGACGACGGCGGCTCCGGCAGCTTCGCTCATTGTCCGCGGCGTTTCGCATAATTGCCGACTTCGCTCTGAGGCTGCACTCTGTATGCAAAATAAGGCACGCTTTCGACCGCCAATTTTCGAAGGAAAATGCAGATGGTTAAGAGGCTAATTGTTTTCTTGGAGGCTACTTTGGCACGGAGATAATGTTAAAATAAAGGACGGCTTTCAATGGCTTTTAAATGACGACTGCGTAAAAAAAAAAAGCGAGAAATTAATGTTTTAAGTAGTTTCAGCTATTTTTACTCGCTGATTGCTGCGTTTCGTCAAATATTTACACAGACAACTTGTAAAATTACTATTCGCTTTTCTACAAAGTACTGCAGAAGCAAAAACAAAACAGATTATATTTAACATTGATTTTCAGACTGTCTGTGAAACTTCAAGGAATTATATTTTATGAAATACTTAAAGGCCATCAATAAGGAACCAATCAAATAATTTCTTCCTGTTTTTAATCTCTTGTTTATCCACTCTTTTATAAATGAAAATGTGCATTAAATTCAAGTAAAGTTATTCCTTCTTGAACCTGCACGATTATAAATCACACTTGTTTATCAAATTTCAGTTAAACTAAATGGCTTTTATTTCACTTTTGCGTTTTACTACAATTCGCGCGCTGCAAAATTCATCGTTCTAACGACACGAATGTTTCATATCCTCTGAATAATTTTCAAAACTTCACCGACGGCGCGTCAAAAACTATTTACATAATACCGAGCTATAAAAAGTGTTACACTGAATTTAATAGAAAAATTGCCATTGCACCTCGCTCTCGATGCATTTTTTTAGCTTCCTCGCGCGTAATCGAATGAATATTTCATATTTCGAAGACAGTCAATCCAGATATAAGATGATAAACTGCACCGACAAGACATATCAATGCGCACCTTCCCTTTCCCGGAGAATTTCTTATTCATCGCCGCGTTTTTACGTGCATTGCGGACATTAGGTAACGCTATTAGATGCTTAACGCGGCCTCGTCAAGGTTCACACGTGTGGAATACCTGGGGATTTGGCGTTCATCAAACAGACTTATTTGCGCCAGGTGACACAATTCTTTAACTTTATAATCGATACGAGGCGTGGAAAATGTGCCTTAAATTTGATTACGACAGGCAATAGGAAACGTAAATGACCGAATTCTTGTTATTGTTGTGTAATTTTGTAATGTTACACCCCTGGTAGAGATGAAAAGTGTGAAATGCCTAGTTATTGGCATTATATGGTATTGATATTATTGGATTAAGGTATTCTCAAAAATTTTACCTATAAAACAGGTATTTTTACTTCCTAGTTAACTAACTTTTATGTAACGCTTTTTTTCATGGTCGGCGGACTTTTAAACTAGTTTGACTGAATTTAAACTTATTTTTCGGTATTTACACGGTTGTTACGATAGGTACTTTTCTTACCTCAGAAATACCCAGAAACTTGCTTGGTATTCTAGTTGTCAGCGAGAGAGATAGAAGAGAGGCAATTAATTTACGTTTTCTTTAAAATTTTACCAAAGCAGTATTATAAATAAATTTTTCGCTTATGCTTCTTATTACTATTTCGGAAAGCTGCCTAGGGCATTTAAAATCTTTTCTATATTGTATTGCATAATTGAGAACGGATTGTAATTTGATACGAATATTTCTAGGTTCTGTTCGATGTATTGAAATGATCCGAGAATGATCCGAAAAATCGTTAGATCAAAGTTAGTTAACTAAAAATTAAATATACCTATTTTATTCTTTCCTAGCACGTTTTGATAATTTTATCTCTACCAGGGACACCTTTGCTTTATAATTTAAAAGAAAATTTCAAAATGATTATTACGTAATAAACGTGAATCCTATAACTGATAGTTCTTGGGAACATCCGGGAAGCAAATGATCACTTGATTAAAAGTTTTAGTTACGCAATTTCAATATCTAAGCAGAATTAGTCGTGAGCTGCTGTCTTCCAGATCTTGTAAGAAAAAGTGCGATCGCTCGCCGAAGCGTATGAAGTAGGCGATAAAAAAAATTTAATCAGCTTTGACCTACAGAATATATTCGCTCTCTTTAGCTTTAATATAATTTTAATATACAAAGCCGTTAATCTAATTCAGTGACGGGTGAAGTCGATGCGAAAAAAATTTTAATATGTTTTAGTATACATTAATGATGTTTATAGAAAAGCATTTTGTTGAAAACAGTTACTCATCGAGTAATTATAATTTGCATCTGACCGAAATATAAATCAATCCAACTCGCGCATTAAGAGGATCGAAAACAACTCTTCCCGCAGATCAAACGATCAGCATCGGAAAAACAAATAGACCGTCCACAAAACGACTCCGTTCCAAGTATTAATTAGATCAAATTCGCGAAAAGCTGGTTAAATCTCGCGTCCGCCGTCATCGGATAAGAACGTCGCAGCGGCGTCGCTAATAAACTCGGACGGGACGGTCAAAATATTGTTAAACAAGGCGACTTCACTCGAGTTGCGCGCGAGCGCTTCATTGGGGGTCGCTTTTTTCCCGCCGAGTACTCCGACGTCTCCGACGTTGCATCATTCCGCTCTGATCCCTATTGAACTTCATCCCCACCCCGGCGTCCAGCGCTTCAAGTGAGACGTTAAGCGCGCAGGGAGAAGAGCGCGGCGACTTGAAAATTGCTGAAAGCCAGAATCACGCGACAGAAATACGTAGTCGAGAATAATTGCACCACATTCTGACAAATGGCTTTTTCTCCCTCTCTTTGACCCTAGCATAAATTTCCATTATTTCCTGGGTGCCAGAGGAAACTTATTTGGATTTAAAAAAGTCTCTACAAGACGGCATTGTGCAAACAAAAACGTATATACATATACCGTACGGAAAACTTTTCGTCCTCAACATTCGAACGATTTAGTTTTGCTTGAAGCTTTCAAAATTAATTATCCCCGTTACACAACCGCCGCGTCAGAAACTCATTCGAGCGCGTGCGTTAATTCAATTATGCGCAATAAGCTTTATATTAGCTGCTCCGATAAGTATTCGGTAGACTGACCAGCGCTCTCGCGCCGCCACTCCGATCCGAGAGTCTTCGAACGCTCGCCTTTCGGCGGATTGAATTTAATTCTCGTTAATTTATACGATCAGCGCGACTTTGGCGAATCATCGTCTGCAGCTGCTGCCGGCTCGGTGTATACAGATCTCGCACTTGGCCGTCGACGCTAGTTTGTAAACAGACGGATTCTATATAGCGGCGCGTTATATTAGGCTTCGAAACGATGGTATTCGTAAGAAACTCGTGACTCCGAGGTTGGATAAATTTAGGTGGTTCGATCGTGCTTTTAGCCTTTTTCGAGCGTTCAATTGAAGATGGCGCTTTGCGCCTTGTACAATGAACTATTAATAAACGATCGAGGGGATTAAAAAAAAAAACAAAAAAAACTGCTTGCTCTTCGCCCAGAAGTCGCCGTTTTCCCGTGAAAATAAACGAATCGAGAGGCAGCGGCGAAAGGGAGCAGCGCCGCCGACGTCTAATTGCGCGCGCGTTAATCGGCAATCGGTGCTCGGCGAGCCGTACTCCGCAGCAAGAAAGCCGCGAGGGTAAGTCCTTGAAGTCGCGCAGGATGAAGTGCAATGTCGTGGGCTCCGTCCGGTCGATTACACGCATACGAATGCGACTTCCACTCGCACGGCTCGCGATATCAGGGCCGCTCGTGCGAAATTCCTTGACCGTAGCCCTTGGAGACGACGGCGCTCGATATACCCCCTCCGCCCTCACCGTCCTCCGTGCTTAACACACTAGGCAATGTCAATTACTGGGAAAGCGGAGGCACGTCGTCGTACTCGCGAGCCCGATCTGATTCTTGCCCTCGCGGCTGTTGTTGGGCCTTCAATTTTTAAGGGAGTCGACGGGCGGCGGACTGAAGTGGTCGTAAATGTGCGGGGGGGAATTAGTTACAGCTTGCGGGTCGGCGCTTTACGGGAAACGATTATTCTTAATTGACGATCAAGTTGAATTCTAGCGGTGGGTCACGGGCTGTTCGTGAAAGTAATATTTTAAATTAGATTCAATTTAAATTACGATTCGCTCGAAACGACCGATGCTTAGTATCATAACTATATTTATACTGAACATTTTGATGATACGTAATTATAACTCTAATTCAGTATTACGATGAGAATTACGAACCCATTAAATTCGTTTACTGATCCATCAGTACATTTGCATCTATTGTAAAAGAACTTCGATTTTAGTAGATCAATGTCAAATGAACAAATACGCCAATTTATAATACAGTTGGTAAATCAAATTTTAACTCTCCTTTTATTATCCTCAATAAAATAAGCGACATTCTTTTCATTTGAAAATTGCGTAGCTGCCGAATATATTTTTATACTTATCAACTTTAACACCATTCTTTAGAGCGTCTGCATTCACAAAAAATTAAAAATAATCAATAAGGTATCATCATACTTGTGTGATTTAACAAACAATCCAAGAATTAAACTTATGCCAGCAATTGATTGACATCGTCGAAGTTCTAATCGAAAAATAGGCACACTGTCGTTCCCAGTCAGTGCGCAGCGTTCGGCCTCCGAATTATTCAAGCTCTATCGAAGCGAGCCTTTATTTGCCATCAATGGCCTGCGTGCGCATGCAAACACATCCGGGAATGGGCGCGCCGATCGAACGCTACACATCTTCCTTTCCTTGCTCCTCGCGAGCGCAAGCCTCAAACTAATTGCGGGACCTTGGAGAGGAGAACGCCCGACCTCCAGCGATGGCCGGCGCTTAGTCCTGGGATCTACTTATCGGGCTCCTCGTTTCTGACGACTCGTGAAAATCAATTGGACCCGAGGAAGCGATTCGCGTGACGCCCGACGATTATGTACGCAGAGCCATTCGGTGCGCTCAATGTCAATGGAAGAACGCACTTCCGGCTGTTTGTTTTGCCAGGACTACGAGTAGTCGATCGGTTTCTCGTTTTGTCGCGCGTACCGACTGGATGTTTCGATTGATCGCAGAGCACAGGGTTTTAATAAAGGAGGTTTAATTTTCTTATGAATGCTTCAAAGGTGTAATTGATTTGTGATGCTTTCCAATATTTTGCTGTTTACAAGTAAACGTCAAAGTTATATAATATAAAAACAAAGGACAACAAAAAATTTAACTTTTTATAATCGACTTTATACTTTTATCGCGAAAAAAAAAAACTATTTAACAGCAATTTGATCCCGGCTGTACTTAATTCGTAAAGAATACAAGTTCTTCTAAAAGTCAGCAAACTTTTTAATTGGTAAGCGGAATCGACTTTTCGCGTAAAAGCGCGTCGAGCGCTGCCTAGACCATCTAAACCGTATACCTGCTAAGCATTCCGGGTACAGGACTGGTATATTCCCCATCTTCCACTTTGTCTAGACTAGTATTAAAATATGCGGCTTCTTCTGCGCTCTATGATATAAAGGTCCCATTCCTTCGAGCTTAGAAGGTCACGATGTTACGCGTACGATATTCAAATACTTTTTATACTTTACCTATATTAAATTGATTAATTCTCTCGGAGGAGCGTTGAGACGAACGTGACTTGGAAGTCGTTCAACTTCTAGGCCGCCTTTTACATTGGCAGTCGAGGAATGCGAAGCGAAGGATGATGCCATAAGCGATGTTCGGTGCTTAACGGTCGCTTTTTACGAGTGATAAGAAATTTTCGAGCGACGCTGGAAGCGATTAAGATTTTCGATGCACATTGGATTTTATCAATTACGGAAAACTGAACCAGCAGTTGGTGATACTTTGTGGAAAAATCCCCGCTTTTCAATAAAGGAATATTTTGTAACCGTTGATACAAAGTTCCTCCAAAGTACAATGTAACCCGAGCGATTGATCCACGGGTCTGTACAATAATTAAAAGCAATTGTGATTGGCACTCGTCCACTAATCCTCCATCCTTCGTTGACTTTTAATTTCTTTATTTGTAGATATATATATATATACGTTCTCCCTCCGCAATCGTCTAAGGTCATCAACATTCGCGGCAGAGCCGCACGCAAACTCCGCGCGAAGCTTTATGTACAGCTACACAGAGATTTGCTTGCGAGCGTAAAAACGTTCACCCTTCAGCCGAGGCTCCCGAGCTCATTTTTCACTCTTTGTATTGATAAACCTCAAAGATACTGTTTCACGTACGGCGTTTCGGTAAGCCGTGACTCCGGTCAAAGTCACGTGATCTCGACGCGCTTTTTTCAATAACAGCGTCATCCGCGCGCGTGGCGATAGTTTCAATTTATCCGAGCGCTAGAGTTGCAAAAGCGAGTTGCGGGTGGCTGATTAAATGTTCGCTTTGTAATCGTCGACACCTCGCGATAAGAGCATTAGCTGAAGATTTCCCGAGCGCGCGAATGCTGCTTTTATTTAACGAACCGCGAAAAAAGTACACTTTAACCCGGATTTCAAATTGCCGCTGCCACTTAAAAACCAGTATATAAAGTTAGTCCAGCGGCACCGCACTAAACTTAAACGCGACCGCAGTCATTTCGCTGCTCCGCAGCCGTCGGTTTTCATTCTTGTGTTATAACCGAAGTTGGCGGAGAGCAGCAGTAGCCCCGAGAAAAAAGAAAAAAAAAAAAAAAAAAGAAGAAGAAGGGAGCATTGGCGGTCTTGGCGCCCAGACTCTTTCAACTTGTTACTAAGCGATTCCGAGGTCACCAACCGTTATACACGTACTTACACGCACACGCTCTTGTAGCGCAAGATACGCTGCCGCTCGCAGCTACGTATGCTAAAGATCCAACAAAGATCCATTGTAAATCATCTGGGGGATATTGAATGCCTGGCACTGCTGTCGCTTTATGTTTTTTCGTGGCTTTAATTCCGTTTCAGGTATTGCGGAGCTCCTTTTCCCTTGAGTTCGTCGCTTACTCGGACGGGTAATTAAACACATTGATCGTAAACTACTCTAATGGGGGTGCATACGAGAAGATCTGCGGGTAAATCACGATTCATAAAGTGCAAGGGGCGTGAATTCACAACCAATGCGCAGTGTAAACGTGCTAGTTTCGCGACGGACACCGATTGGTATACTTATTCGCATCTGATAAGACCGCGTTATCTCAAGCTTGCAAACGGGTATTCCCAAAGTGACTCTCATTGCAGTACGAGACTCGGTCAGACGCAAATGTGGCACTCTCTTTTCGCAGCAGGCGCGCTTCTTCTAAACTTCTGATGGCAGATTGAAAAAGTTCGACGGAACCTCGGCGCATAATGCGGAGAGGCCTTGTATCGTCGCGTGGCTGACGTCAGTTTTTTGTGCCTCTGCGAACGCCTCTGTCGGAGGATGTGACGCGCGTTTCGAGTCAAGGGCTAATTGCTTTTAATTACTTGACTCCGAATGACTAAACGCACTCGAACGGGAAAATGTTCAGCGGATTCTAACGGGTCGCACAGCGATTCGCGGCAAAGTCATCGACGATGTAGGCTGCTTTGCCCCCCCCCCTGCCCCTTCTGATCCGATACAATGGATTTAGTTAACAAAGAGATGGGATGTTTGGGAAAAAAGATCAGATGGCCGAGCAGGACTTTGCAGCCCACGAGCAAATAGGAGCGTATTTGTTCTCTTTCTCGGTCGGTCATTCAAATGCAAATTCGCAATAGAGAATTATCGATAGTAATTGGCTGCAGTTGATTACATCAATTGTGCTTTGACGTGAATGGGACGGAATCGATGATAAAATTATCTGATGTTTATTGGTTAATTTCGCGGAGACTATAGAACGATTCGAGACCTGCTTTTGACAACAAAAGTAAGCGGAATGTTGAACGCTGAACACGAAACTTTGTGGATTTAGCATATATGTATATTGAGATGATGATTGGAAACGCAAATTGTTTGATTTATATTTGATGTAAATATTTACCAATGAAAAAAATTGCAAAACGCAAATCGTCTCTGCATTTTCATATTCAAACTGGTTAAGTCTTGTAAACAGGTTTGTTCTATTGATTAAGCTCATTAATGCTATCACAGGCAAAATTAATAACATTATTTAGTACACATAATTCTGAATAAATTCATAAAGCGTTATAAAACGATCAAATGCTTTATGTTTATTCATTTAAGCTACTTTATTTTACACTTGTTAAAGACATTTAAAAAGTCTATTTAAAAGCCATTATAATCAATTTCAAAGAATGATCTAAGCACCATGTCCAATTCAAAGAGCAATCACAAATTTACCGTCTCGTTTGCGCTTGCAATTTGAGTTTCTAAAATCATCATTAGATAATATTGCTTTGCACTGCTAACCTGTCTCACCTCATCCCGTCTCCGTGGGAAGAATTCTTTCACGGGGAGTAAATTAATTAAAATCTATACGTTTCGTGCGAATTTAGCAGCCAGCAGCTATGAATTGCGCGACGAAATAGCGCGGGTCAACCGTCAATTGATCCTTGCCTTTTGATATTGATGTATTTTAAAGTGGCATTGTGCCCCTCGGTCATTTCTTCTGCGTTATATTGTTTCTGCCGCTTCTTATTTCTTTCGAGGGGGTCTGCGAATTGATAGGGAGTAAAAAACCCGCTGACGCCACGAAGCGAAAGCACACGTATTTTGACAGCACGCGGCCCTGAAATTTTATGTGTCTGTAATATTGTATGGATGGGTGCGTTTTTTGCTTCTGCGGTCTGACTCGCCTTTAAAAGAGATAACAAGTAAAATGATGAATCTTTCGTCTGGGTATCAAAAATTGATAAAATTTAAGTTCTTGTTTCTTTTATCGAAAGGCAAAAAATTATTTTAACTCCGTTCTTCGAATTTCCAGAAGGTTCTTGAACAGGAAAATATCGAATCGTAAAAATTAATTTCGTTTAAAACGATGCTCAGACCCGCCATTATTAGTTTATTACGATACGTAGAACAATGCTGAATATAAGACAGCAATTATTCGATATTAAAATTAATATAAAGCATATTTTCTACCATTTTTTACCTGATTTGTAATAAAGAAATAAATTTATAAGTTATTGTTTAGATTAAAAAATCAATTGTAAAATATCCATTCTACGAATCAATGACTCAGATGACACATAACAGGTGCTAGACAGGTAACGCAACCACCTGCAGGTAATGAACGTCAGGTACACAATGTTACCTTTACCTGAGTAGGTAACAGGTGTTTGTACGGTCGTAATAGTAGCAGCCTGTTTTATCACTACCTGTTGGCTGCTCGAGTGATAACTGCAATACGCTACCTTATATGGATATATGTATAATTGGTTAATGTGGATAACTCCGAATACCTGTTTTACCGATTGCTGGTAAGTAATTTTGTGCACTGATGTAATCATAATTTACATGTTTGCTCTAAATTTTGACGAACATAGTTTCACCGGTTTGTCACCTTTCTCTTCATCAATAGTTAAACACGAGTTAGTGCGATATATACATGAATATATATGTATTTTTAAAAATGCGCGTTAAATATTAAGTAATTTAAAAAATATAGAAAACATTTTATAAAATAATGTAGACTTTTTTGCAGTTTTGCAAACTATCGATACTGTTAAATTTGTTCTTAAATTAATCACCACCGTAGTAATGATTAATTTTATACACAATTATTTGAATTAAAAAATTAGAAAATTAAAAATTATTCATAAATATATTTGAAAGCTTACAAAATTCTAATTTAGTTTTCTAATTGAATATCATTTATAAAAACAATTGATTTCTTTAAAGCATTTTTTTTACATAATAGCATATTTTAGAGTCTCAAAACTTTAAAGGGATACAAGAGATAATAATAATTGGTTATGAAAATATATTTAAAGTTGAAATGGTTACTTACTTGTGTCATTTTCTGGTGATTGGATTCCTTCGCCCACATCTTCGGGTGCTGTAGATAGAGCTAAACAGACAAAAAATTTAATTAAATATATGTAACTTCAATTTTATTTACGTATTTTTTTAATATTTTTAAAATTTTTATTTTTTCTAATTTTACTAGAAAAATTTGTTTTATTATTATCGAATTTAATGATCTATTTCACTTGTGCACCGGTCTAAATTAAGATAAAGATTATCGTAAAATCGAAAATTCAACATCTTGTAACAAAAGTATATGACATAATAACTGATAATACTGAATACACATGACACGTACATCATTCAAGAATAAAATAAACCAAGCTAGAAAAAGAATTTAAGACTCACATAAAACTATCATTTGCACAAAACAACACGTCGTGACATACCGATCCTACAAGATCGGCACGATAACCGGATTTCTGATTTTTTTTAGTTGTATAGTTCGTATTTAGTCATTTGTAATTTATTGCTTTTATGGACATCGCCTCTAAATGATATTGGACGTAGATATAGATCAATCAATTAAATATTAAAATGTCTGCATTGTAAAATTTTTCTTTTTGATTTTTAATTAAGACGATATTGTTTTAATGTATTACAAAACAGTTTGTATAATTAAATTTATGATTTATGCTTGCAAAATTAACGTATAATAACTAATAATGTGATATAATAGCTATAAAATGTTCAAATATTAAAAAATATCGTCTTATTAAGCAATTTTTACAAAATTAGCAAGATAAAGACGTTGTTCATGTTTCTTTTTTTGTTTTCAAGAAAAAATTTACATTAATTCTAGAGACCACTCATATTCTCGTTTTTCTTTTACTAAACTTAAACGTAGTTTCACCTATGATTCACTCTCACAAAAAACTCTTTATTTAGCAAAAAATTAAGCTCCTTTCTACGCAAAAATTAAGAACTTGTAATTAAGGACTTTTCGTAGAATAGATTTTTGCGATCAAGAGACATCGACGGTAACAACACGCAATGGCGATCGTTATTGTAATTCAACTCTGGCGACGTCAGCGCCGATAACCGGTTACGAATGCTCGACCCGATTTCGTGAATGAGAAATACTGCTGGACTCGTCGAAATTACCGATCGTCCGGTACAGTGTATATATATATATGTATATATCTGTGTAAATGTTCGATCAAGAACACGATGAAGAAACTGGCATCATGTGGTCTCATCTACAAAGGTAAACAATTGCATGTATAAGTTTAAGAGAAATCGGCAGACTAATTTTGAGTGATTGGAGTATAATGCAACGAAGGTACTTTCAGAGTACCTTTAATCTTTCGCACGATTTATAACGTAATATTATTTTATTTAGTTTTACACTATACGAAAAAATAGTTTGTAGTAAGAATCTAAAAAATTACCGAAATTTCTAGTAAATATTACACAAACTTTGCAAATTTTTACCCAAAATTTTCGTCCATCTATTCGTTGCACTAATTATAAGTAACATTTTTTCTGATGAATGAGAGCGTGATTTTAATTTACGAATATCTTACAAAAATTGGTCGTGTTTCGAAGCAAGATTAAAACGAGAAATTGCAAACAATTTTAAGCCCACATTCAAAATTCGATTACCATAAAAAAATCATTTATCAACCTTTAATTTCAATTTCGAAATTACCTTTGACTCGATGCAATTTGCAAAGGGTACTATAAACAAAAACATGTTTCACATCGTATAAGCCTTGGTATTTACTCCCAAACTGTTAAAGCTTTACAAATTTTTTCTATACGAATAAATAAAATCCCTCAATCTTCTGCATCCCCTGGAGGCAATAAATGCGTCTAAGACGTCGATAAAAGAAATCATTTCTCACAGAAACGCGACAGCAACTGAACCTTTTCAAGAACATCATACGCGGAAATATGCACACTGCCTGCCTCGTTATCAAGCGTTGCTTGGCACGTTAAATTATTCGAATTCCGAGCGACAAAAATCGATCGATCGAGATAACATCCCGCGCTTTCGAGAAAAGAGAGAAAGAAAACTGCGCGCGCGAGGAAAAGCGCTTGAAAGAGCTGAGAACTCGAAAATGGCATGCGAACTCTTTCCTCGCATTCCGCCTTGTTTAGGTGGAATTCCGGTCGAAGCGATTCAAGAAGTCGGTGCAATCAGCGACGCCGAGCAACGAAAAAATGAATGATGCTTTAAGAATGTTATCTAAGAGGCTCTCGATGCATTTCGTACGTCAGCGTTTCTGTTTATAATAATGCTTACGCAGAAGTACTGACTTTTAAATAGTTTGGCAAAGACGTCTTTTCTGCGAATTTTTAATTATTTACATGACAGATGTTCTAATCGGCTTAATTTTAATAATTCATCTTTATTTTTCTGTATCGAATACAGGAATTCGATCGAGATTTATCAATTCAGCCTGCCTACTTTATTGCTCTTGAGAGTTTTAAGATTACGAAAGCTATTTCTTTGGATAAAATAGATAATTTAAAAATATTCTTCTGTATATATAAAGCAGATACTTTTTTCAGAAATAAAATATCTAATTTTTCTCTCATAAAAATCCCCACAAAATTTCCTAGCTACTCCAAGTCGTAGCAACAACCTCTCGTAAAAAACAAGTTCCCTAGGATCTTTTACATACCGGCTGCGGCAGATGTCTGCTCGAACATTTTGGCGCAGTGTTCCTCTAGTCTCGACAGCAATTCTCCGTTTTCCAGTGGGAAAACGCGACGCTGGAAGCACACCGGCGTCCTCCTCTCTCTCTATCGCGCCCACTGATTTTCTCGCCGACTCGTAGAAAATAGGGACGAGGACACTTTCACCTGAGACTCCGCGAGAAGGGCAAAGGGACCCTGCAGCAGCTGTGCCGAGCCGAGAGCAGGAACGCGCGGCTGTCGCACATGTCAAACTCAGCGAGTAACTCTCGACTGGCCACTGCACTGTTTTACACCGTAACGGCAGCCGCGGCTCTTACGCACTCTCTCTTCTCTCTCTCTCTCTCTCTCTCTCTCTTCCCGTCTAAGTCTTCCGGAAGTGGATGGAGAAGTTGAGAAGTTCTCGGGGGTGGAAATTTCAAGCTGGAGATACTGAGAAATATGTAGCATAGGCTTTTTATACTTGAACTGAGAGTCCGTTGAGATTTTAATGTATTAATTTATCAGGTATTTTTATTTGAACGTTTGGGTTGAACATTGCAGATTAATTATTATTAGTGCTTTAATTTTTCATATATTTTAAAAAGATTTTCGAAATAAAATATTGCGGCAGAGCAGCGTCGAGCCCTTATATTTCTAGAAACCTTTTATGTTAACACCATGTTTCTAAATGTTTGCACTTCGTAGCTTCAATTCTTGAGCTCTAATCACACTTCAACTCCGACTTTCATCACATTATTTATTTATGCTCTTCACCTTGATTTCAGTCTGTTCACTGAGTTAAAATACTGTCGACGCGATAAAAAAAAAAAAAACTGGTTTTGACAGTATAGGATGAACAAATATTTAAAGCACCATATTTTCTCCAACTCCCCGAATCAACAAAGATAGTACATCCTTCAAGAATTATCGTGAAAATCGTCCAGAAAAGAAGGGAAGACCATACTAGTGTCGAGTTGCGATCGACACTGACTCTGCCGCCTCGAATATTCGTCTTTTATTACTTATCACTCGATTATACTCTTATCACCAGGTGAGCAAGACAGAGTGAGAAAGAAAAGTGAGATATTCTCAGGGGCTCGTTCGCAGCGCTCGTCCGTATAGACACTACGGCAAGCTTGCATTTGCTTATACAATATCTAACGATACAAACGGATCTTCCCGAACAACACGCCAAATAGCACGTCTTGTATATCTGTTATTTAGTGCTGTGGGATTTCCGCTCATTAAATATTATAATCTTCTATTTCTGACAGACTGAAAATTGTCTGCCCTATAAGAGGATGGTTTGTCAATATTTTAAAAAGAAGGAGACAGAGTTTACTTTAAAACTATATTTGTTCATCATCTGAAAAAAAAGATGTTGCCTTTACAATTATATATGGATAACCCAAATTAAATAGACGATCCCTATGTGCTTACTGTCCCTTGAATGTGTACGAGTAAATTTTAAAAATTAAAATATCTAATAAACCAACTGTAATAACACAAATATATTAAAAGTAATGTAACATTTTTCTTCTGCCTTTTGAGATTTTCAATTGATTCTTTGAAATTGATATTACTGAATTTAATATTTTAAATAAAATGTTCGACAATTATTTAAAGTTTAAACATCCGATAAACATTTCAAGCCGGGGGGGGGGGGATTCGAATCTCCAATCCCCTATCTCAAAGAGCCTTCCCTTTTGGAAAGCAATTCAAATACTCGACATTTACCCAAAACGAAGAATTACGTATATGGTTTATCTATTAATGAGAAATGCAATCATATCAATTGAAAGGCTTAACTATAATGAATAATAATTATTCAGAAGCGTATTTATAAGTAAAATTTTTCATGAATCATAAATTTTACGTGACATTTCAATCACAGAAAAGTAATCCGCAGATTTAAAACGCATTGAAAAGTGCACTTGAAGACAAGTGGCAACCCTGTTTTATTTATTACAGATAAGTTGAAACAATGTTTACCGATTTTCATAAAAATGAATATATCCTTTGAATTTTTCTCTCGCTTAGATAAAATACTTGCATGCCACGACCAATACTGTTTGCAAGATACGGATAGTAAATAACTTTTTTTTATTAATAAGTGTACCCCCTGCTTGTGCATATCATTGTCTACCGATCATATAAACTTCGTCCGATAAAGATTATTTATATTTGAATAGAAGGTTACGACTACGTTGATTTTGGGGGTTTCCACAAGAATAAATACGGGGAAATGTTTAGCCTGTTTCAGAGTACGAGGGAAAAATGAGATAAGTGATGATATCCGATGAAATATTTAAAAAAGTTAATAAACGTTGACTTTTACTTATAAACTTTATCTATTTTGGTATAATTAATGCAAATAAATTATTAATAAACAATACAATGGATATTTTGTCAATTGGAACGAAACTGAAAGAAAACAACACTCAATTATTATTTCACTCCATCACATGCCCGCAGTTCACCGATATTGGAGACGTAAATACTTCGCAAGCTTGAAGTGATAATAACTCAGCAATTAATACAATGACGACTCAGTTCGCGGATGAGAAATGGAAAAAGCTTCGCGAGAGAATAATTTGAGCGATCGACGGCGTGCGATTTCTTGCGAAGATAAGCGAAAAGTAAGTTTTTGTGTCAACGGGTCATTGTTACAACTCTGCTTTAATGAACGGTGGCGACGCTGCGAAATAATCTACTGGGGTCGTACAAAAGGACGCTGCAGATATACATTTTCTTCCAGTTATTGACTTCCAATTTAGTCGGGGGTTCACTTGATAGCCCGTTAATTATAAATGTGTGTCGTTTTCTCGCTTACGCAAGGAAGGCACCTATATGTATTTCATAGTATTGGAATTAAGATCGATTAGTTAGGTGATCTGATATCAAACGTAACCAATCGATTTTTAATAACTAAGGAATTTTACGATTCATTCGTAATGTATTGAATTTCGCCTTCTAAATAATAAAATAAAATTGTTAATAAATACTTCTGAAAAGTAATTAAAATAGAATTGTCTGGATTTTAATAACAATACTCATAGTAGTAAACATATAGAAATTGTCAAAATCGATAGAATTTCTTTTCATTTTTTACTATCTAATCTGGACATGATGAGGCTGCATTTTTATAAATTTAAACTTGTATAGTTAAAAGTAGTGTTTTTTTAAAAAAAATTTTCTTTTTAAAAATATCAATCGTGGAGCGGAAATAACGATGATGAAATTTATATTAGGACGAAGTTAACTTGACCAAAAGGTCAAGGATAAACAATACAGCGTATTCATTCATCCTTGAAATAAGTTTACCTTAAAATAACCTTAAGGAGGTTCAACACTTTCGTGAAAATGCAAAAATTAACATAAAATCGATAAATATAACTTCAAAATATCATTAATAAGACGTATGATTTTTTATATTTTCCACCAGGGTTCCCATTGAGAAAAATAGCAATAAACTTTACGTGACATACATACGTTCTTACGGGCTGCGAAATATTTTTACCAAGGAGGTTAAGAATTCGCGATAAAAAAAAGTAGAGATTAAGTTAGAACAGCGATAGTTTTATAGAAAACCAATCTAAGAATCAAAATATGCCAGGCACTAAATTGCTAACCAGGAATTTGACAAAGAACTAAGGGACAACGTAAACAAAATGTCGAGTTCGTCGACTGCGGAGGGAGCGCGCGGTGAACGGGGCGCCGCTTTCCTCGCTTCCCGCATGAAAGGCTTGAACCTCCTTAAACTTTGCAATGAAAAGATTCTGTTAACCGTGGAATTTAGTATAAATATACGAGGAATAATCCATTACCTATTCATTTTAAAGTATAAAAATATAATACATAAAATAAATTCGCTCATTCAAACGTATTATTAATTTTCTACTTTATTTACTGAGTTTCTCTTGAGTATTTAATGATTGTCCTCTCTTTAAATTAAGTGAAAAACAATGAGATAAATTGGAAATCCCAAAGAAGAAATTTAAAAGTAACATTACTTATTACAAGAAATCCAAGTAAAGTATACTGCGTAACATTTCCTGTAATACTTAAGTATTTTCCATTTTAGATATTGTTATTAATTTAAAATGTTAAAATAAATTTTAAAAACTCTGCTTTAAGCCGCATCATAATTAAGAACAATATTCTTTTATGAATTAATTGTATAATAACAATAAAAAATCAGTGGATTTCAATATTTTCAATTTCGAGTCCTTTCGAACAGCAGAAGATAGTTACAAAATCACCTTTCCAACATTCTTCACGACCGTACTTCTTTTTCAGAATCCTGTCATCACAATTTCGAGACCACATTTGCACTTGGCGCAATCTCGCATATTAGTCCACCACCAATGCGCGACATCTCTTGACCGCAAAAAAATTAGAAAATTCCTAAAACACTGGCACACGGGTAATGGCAACGCATGTGACTCCGGTGCTCAAGATTACAGCTTCCAGTTTTTCGCAAGAGCGTCGCCTCGCACTAAACCGTATTATCACGTGTGCGCACGTGAGCAAGTAAGTAGCAATCATCATTGCAATAGTGACGCGAGACTCGAAATTGTAGTGGCGAAAATATCATCCTCAGTGACTGACCTAGCTATTCTTAATGTTATCACATCATTTTCGAGATTCTTAGATACGACATTTGAAATTGTGTAAGAATTTGTAGCATTAAATAAATAAAAACAAATCGTTCTAAAGTCAATCTGTAAATAAAATTATTTTAGTTGATTCTCTTTTGCAACGCACCTCTCCTTGATGCATAATGGCAGTAAAAATATTTGTTAATATTCTTCTTTGAAGTTTGAAATAAAAACAGATTTAAAATTGAATGACACAATTTTTCAAATATTGCCAAAATTATAAATAATTTCTAAAATTAAAACAAGGTGAAAGGATGCAATTGCAATGGAAAATACGCGTATAATCGCGTAGAAAGCAAAAATACCTAATGAAATGTTACTCGCCTTTCGCGTTAATACACATATATAAGCAATGCACGCACCAGACTACAATTTTGCATTTGCGCTGAAACCAGACGTCAAACAAGATTGAACGAGAATGATGACGAAACATGCAGGTGCTGTAAAGACCTTGCGATTTCGTGCACCAAGTGAATATCTTTCTAGCGAACCTAAGAATGATGTAAAAAATAAACGTATTTATTACCGCCGCCAATGAGTTTGTTCGGCAAACAAAAAAAGATTTTTATAATAAAAACACAACGTATCAAGCTTTTCCGATGATTCAGCATTTTTTGTTATGTTCCGATAGCGAAGTTCTTTTGGAATAGTTAAGTTGGTCGTTATAACTCCATTAGTTTTTTTGGGTAGAATGAAATCTATGATAGAATGTAATATTTAAGGTTAAGCATAATTATACGACATTAGTACGACAAACAGATACACATTGCAGATGATCACTGCTTTGTAATTACTAAGTACTTCAAGGAGATACCAGTTCTGCCGGATGAATCGTTATACATTATATTAATTTCACATATCCAGGCCTCAGTCACCAATTAAAATATTGTCAAATATTTATGGTCAAATATTTTAAAAAATTCTGGTTTCAATAGAATCCGATAGAATGATAAGTAAATCATTATAAGATGATCGATGTTTAACCCAGTCATCAGTTAATGTCATTTTAAATGCATTGTAAACTACATTCTAATGTAATAATAATACTGTCCATGAATTTTTCCCAGGAAGAACGTCAAAACTTCGCTTTCTATTGCTCTTAGACGATTCACTTGCAGATGCACTCTCTCGATTACTACAAACTGCCTCGAGGTGCGCCCAGCGCGCATCTGGTACAAGGATGATCATTTGTACAGACAAATAATGCGCGCGAGCCATAAGCGGGAGCTCGAAAACGATAACGGAGATCTTTCATCTTAAGTGCACAAACTTCTAGGAGCGCTAAGATAAAATGACATTGCGATCCCTTTAATCTTTTATAATTAGTGCTTTTGAGGCAGCCTCAAGTCTCGCGAAGAATTACTTTCAATGAAACACTGACTAAAAAATGTAATCATACTTATCGAAAGTAAAAATCTGGATAAGATAATGCGAAGGGAAAGTAATTATTGTGCTGTTATAATATTATCGAATAGACATGCTTTGTTTAAATATTTTATTTTACTTGTAATTATCTCATTTATATATTGATTATGCGAATTATCACTTGAGTACATTCTGACGTTGCAGGCCAGATAGTAGCAATGTTAAAATTAAACAATTTTTTATTTACAAGATATTCCGTGACGTTACCAATTCGGAGCTGAGAAAAATTTTACGATCTGGATTTCCCCGGTCGCAAATCCCCAACGACTTTTCCCAAAAAATACAAGAAGATCGTCCCGAAATCTTTCGAGCGTTAAATTTATTTTTCGCCACGTGGTTTTTCTTGCACGCGATCATAACAAGCGACGCAGCTTTGGCAGAGAATGAACACGAACGGTATAAGGCGAGAGAGGCCACGAACTTGGTTGTGGATCGAGTAGCTTTGGAAGTTAGCCAAACTTGATCCGCAGACGCTTTTCCGAGTATTACATACTCCGCTGTTTGCCGATCGTCGATGATGCACATCGGTTAGTTCCGCATCTGTGGTATCGAAGATATAAAGCGGAGAAGCATCTCCAGTAGGATAAGCAGAAAAAAAGTGAGAGAAGAAAAGAAGAAAGAAGAAAAAATTCGCTTCTGTAGCACGGAGAGGAAAAAGGTAGGTAAGAGCGTCCTTAGAGTGGCCTGGGATGTAAAAGAATGAACATTTTATGATTTTTATAGAATAAGAGGCTAATATGTTAGGTCGATTCTATAATTCTTTCAAGGGTCAAATATTCATTAATAAAAGTATTCTGGTACGTTTTAAATTGCTGAAAAGGCATGATGTAAAATCAAGTTGTAATGCAAGTATGAATAAAATATTTTTTGTAATTATTTTAATCGTCTGAGAAATGATACAAAAAGCCAATAATTACATTACACTCGACGAATAAATCATTATTTATGAAAATCCTATTATTTTGTACACTTCATTTTCCGTGTTCTTTCGTATAAGCCGATCGCTTATACAATATCGCATCGATTCTTCATTTCCTTTTCTTTTACATCGCGACTGATTCCTTCATCTTTATTCGACATTTTTCATAAATCCTCGCGTGCACCTGCCACTTGAGGTTTACAGACGGGGAAGAACTCCGCGCAGAGACGACGTAACGAGCTTCAACGATTTTCATTGTTTTGTTTTTTTTTTATTGCCTCTTCCATTGCGCATTCATGAAATTCAAACGGGGAGAACGTAGCGCGATTGTTTTTTTCACGTCAAGCGGATCAAAAAATTTCATTCATTATGATTCTTCATCGAGCATTGCGACTATTAAATGAGGAATACAATTTATTAGAGCGCTTTTCAGAGTACTTTTGCGGAATGCTTGAGTTTAATGTTTATTTTGCATGAAAACTAAATTTATCGATACCGTTATTGAGTTATATACCCTGATTGAAAGGTTCACGATTTTTTAGCCAATTTCGTGCGACGTGCTTGAATTGGATAGTCACTATTTGAAATAAGCCGTTAAACTGAATAATTTACAGAATTGAAAGGAATTTGCTAGTTTGTATTTCTACTAGAATACTAATTGTAAAATAAAATTAGAGTTATAATACACAAAAAAACAGATTCAAATAGAAATAAAAATAATGTGCTGCAAATTGTGTTATTAAAAAATTAACGCAAAATTGATTTTCACAATTATTCCATTGCTGCATAGTTAAAAGTAATTAGATATTATTAACGTACACTAACAGAAAAACAAATAGCTACAATAAAGTACGCTTAATAAACTAAACTGTAATTCGGCCAAGCGAAATTCTAGAATCCTCCCCGCTGGCACGCGCACGAAAAAATTTCAACGACCGAGCCCAATTAGCAGCGAGGAACACTTGTCCGAGCAATCAAAACTGTACGTGGCCAGCTCGACTTTGAACTTCCCCTCCTACCTTCCCGCCTCTCGAATACCTCAGCGCCGCGTGCCAAGAGAGACGTTCCGAACGAGGGGCACTTCTTCGAATTCCGTCTCGCGTCTCGTCGGGGGAAAACGACGCCCCGGGAGCAACGCCGCGATGACGCGCCGATGCGTCGCGGCGCAATTCGCCCTGCGGGTGTAGAGCGGGCTCGCGTCACTCGCGAGGTATGCGCGGACGTAATGAGCGGCTCGTCGCGAGCCAGGAATTTCGGAAGTTTCCCCCGGCACATGCAATCGCGCCGCGTGCGAGCGCGCTGTGGGCGGCTGGTTTTGTTTTCTAGGTTATTTGTTTGGCTGGTGGTCGGGAATTATAGTTGGATCAAAGCAATTTGACGACTTGAGAAAGTGCGCGGCGAAACGCGGCACCTGTGAAATGTTTAGTGCAGCTTTTTTAGATATTTTATGGGTATGGGTTGCGCTTCGAGCTGTTCGTGATAGCAGACAGTACGTAAGCTTTAGTTTTTGAAGTACCATCTTATTTTTGATGGTAGCTAAATTTAGATTGCGCAGTAAAATGAAATTGATATTTTAGTAAACTAATAAATGCATACATTTTTATTTTTAGACCAAATATTATTAATTCTTATAAATATACGTTCGAATCATTAGTGGGAGGTTTCAAAATTTTCTTAAAATATCATATTAAATTTACGTTTAGTTATTCTTAATGGTGCAAAAAGTTTTTAAATTTTTTATAATTATACATTAATTACTCTAAATCCCCAAGTCCCAAAGCAGAGCTGTTGAAATCGATTAAACTTCTAAATCGAATTCAACAAACTTTTATTCCAATTCGCTCAACACAGTTAACTAAAGGGACATCACTATTAAGCGCAAAGACGAAAATAAAGTCGAGAAATAATTGTTTTTGCTGTCTCCTAGAATATATATAGAGCAATAATCTGCAAAATTTTCAAGCCAATTTGTCAAATAGTTTTTGAGTAAAAAGTGTTTTATATCGATTTTAAATTATGCATGTTATCGTGATTATACATATCACATAGTACAGTCATAGGTTTATTATTATTAATATTTTATTACGGTTGTTTTACATTAGTTTTCATATAAAAATAAAATAATAATACAAAGGAGATAATACTGGAACTCTAAATTATTTAGGAGGAAGCCAATGAATTGGCAGCGGTTTTTTTACTTTTCACAGAATTTTAGATGTGAACAATTTCGTGCTTTGGACAAGAGCCAGAAAAATTGTTAGTCGCTTCCGCGGGACTCGACCCTGGCAATGGAAATGTTATAAGCAAATCAAATTTCGCGACGGAAAGAGAAAAATGTTTGGAAAAACAAGTCGTTTATAAGAGGAGCTTCTTACAGACGCCTATGAGTCTAAGCAATGTCTAGATTACATGTTTGGATTAAGCAGAAGTACTTATCGAAAGATATGACGAAGTAATGGAATTTTCTACAATTAAGTGGAGCAACAAGTGTTATATCACGTATTGTTAACTGTATTGTTCTTTATGTAATTTTAATTATACATTAAAATTTTATAACAATTATAATGTATTCAAGCGGCTTTTAATTGAAACGACTGTTTTGTATAGTCGATCTGCACCACCTGATCTCAAAACATAGATTTTAATTTATTGGCAGTTATTCAATATTCAATTTCGATATCCAAACTTTGCTAAAGTACTTACAACAAAATGTCAATTTTCATATTGTGATTAATAAATCACTAATTATTATAGCTCGTCAAGAAATAAACATTACTTACATACAAATTTAACTTTCTGAAAAGAAAAAGTATACCCTAAAGATGTAAAACAAGCTTTATTACTTTACAGCATTTACAAGACTAAGTTAGCGATACAAATTTTCTGCACAAATAAGTGCTGTTGATATTATATTGATAATATTATATGCAGATATAATTTTAAACTTATTAGTAATCAGCAAAATATTTATCACACTCAATTGTTTAAATATTTGTCATTATTAACCCTCAATTTAAATCTGTATAACAAAATTGAATCTTGAACAGTATGTCGACGCTAAATAAGACCAAAAGAAGTTAAAATAAAGATCATTTGCAAATAGTAGTATCTGCGCATTCCGCAAGCGAAAGCATTAAATCCGAAACAAGAAAACAAACACAAATATATATTAGCCTTACTTTGTATTCTCTGAAGACATTGCCTTGCGCTTTATTATGCATGCGCTCGATCGAGCTCCTATTATGGTTCTTCGATAACTATCGCCTCTACACGTCTTTACAAGCAAAGGAGAAAGTGAACCATTTAAAGAGAACTTGTTATTAATGGTAAGTGATACTCATTCCGAACGATACCGTTAAAGTAAGACTCTTTAAATTTTTTAGATTCGAAAATGCATTTATTTTTCTTTAAAAAGAAATATTCAAGGTTGTAATGCTGTTTAAAACCGGAGAAAAATTTCCACAGTTAAGGTATGCGTAAAATGGCGTACTTATAAAAATCAGTAAGTTTATTTGATTTCTATAAATGTCGTGCAAAATTTCATATACAAAGTTTTTAAAAGAAATTATTTCGAAGTTTATTTGGAAGTTTGTTAATGTTAATCAGATGATAATTTTTGTTATTTTATAAGCTGTAAAATGGGTGAAGCAATAAGTTTTATGCCTTTCAGATCTACGTTGTCACATAAATTGGGTATGACAAGACGGAAGGTATTACTTTTTATCAAAGTCAACATCTTTTGTTTCTTTAAAGCTGAATATTGTGCAACAGTAACCTGCATGATTCAACGATTGA
Organism: Ormyrus thymus; assembly: GCA_035582935.1. Taxonomy (NCBI): domain Eukaryota; kingdom Metazoa; phylum Arthropoda; class Insecta; order Hymenoptera; family Ormyridae; genus Ormyrus; species Ormyrus thymus. The sequence goes on from JAWWEM010050641.1 coordinate 25,895, forward strand.
TACGTAAAAAGTTTTACGGCACAATTTTCTGATTTAATTTTTTTTATCGTATTAATTTTTTTCTAAAAATGTATTTTTTACACTTATATTTAACGATTGCGCATAAATTAATCATTTTAAAAAAACTTAAAAAATGAGATGATTTTATCAAAATATTCATGCTAATGTAAATTAGCTATATCATGTCTCAGTTTCTTTTATGGGAACATAAAAAAAGCGGATAAGCAATGTTGATATTTTTTATGAGCATGAACATTGCGTGCTTAAAATTGAAGAACATGTATAAGAACGATTTTATTATTAGGTTTTATATAATAAATCAAAGATAAGTGGCAAATTGCTTTGTTTTTTCTCCTTCAATGTAAAGATCATTTTTGCGTATAAGTATATACGGCTAAAAATAAAGAGTTAATGCAATCTGCGGTATTTCTCTTCAGTCACTCAGACGATACAAACAAATATTTGATGATCAAGTCTGTTACACTATCAAATAGCATTGTAACCGGAATTCACAGTCGAAGCATGAATTCTTGAATCTAAAATGTTTAAAAATGTATATTTATAGGTAAATAGATGAATAGTGAAGGAATGTGATGTGTATATTTATCAATTTTATGTTCCTCAGTCTATGTATTAATGTGCCATAAAATAAGTGCGATGCACCAATAAGTTATAAAGTATTTATTTTTTGCAATGTGGTTTTTTACTTTATATTTACTATCCTACCAAATACTTTTTTAATTTAATTAAAAACGGATTTTGGTACAAATTATATAAAAATTAGATTTATTATAAAAAATAGAAAAAGCAATTTATTAGCATGCGTAGCAAGTCTATTCCACTTTGATTATCTTGATTATATAAAAATTTTCCACTTTACTATTTTCCGATTCATTGACTAAAGATGTTTTTTGCATAAGTAATACAAAAATTAGGAACATTTCGGCTGTCTAAAATTGCGCTTTTGCTTATAAAAAAGTATTTCCTAGTTAGATAATTCATGATAAGTCTCAGTTTTCTAAACTTGAATCATCCGACTTCTCTGATTCTTATCTGCGTGTTAAATTTCAAAAGATACACATATTCTTGTATGAAGCATTATATTTTAGTACGATTTGTGAATCATTATAATAGATAAAAAAAAAAGAATTTTTCTGGACGAAAAGGATGACTTGCATCGGCTTATTCTGAGTTTCTTTTTCGCATCATGAAAGAAATCAAGCCAATACTACTCTTTCTTTCTTGCTTCGTAGCCTGAAAAAGAGAAGCCACAGGATAATAGCAAATAGATCCGACGCAACTCAGTGTTAATTGTATAGTTGATTTTTTAGTTGAGTGCAAAAATGTTCGTGAGAAACAGTTAGGATTTTTTGTCTACTTTTAGCAACAGTTAACAGTTCTTTAACGATTTGCTGAAAACATGCATGCACCTTGAGAAAATGATTTTTTTCACTTTTGCAAGAGTATTAAATAAGCATATTTGTAATCAAAAGATGAATTTGAAGGTTGAGTTTTTATTCTTTTCATTACAAACTAAGATATTTTTTTTACCTTTCATAGAAATTTTTAATAACAAGATTAAGAATATTGAGAATAGTTCAGAAATGGACTATACTATTGATAATATGCGTAGTTAAAGCTATATAGACAGTAAAACTATAAGTTTTATTATTAATTTCAAATAAATTTTATTAAATTACTAAAGTAGCACTGGAGTAATGAAATGGTCATCAAAATTAGTAATAAATGTATTCGTTAAATTCCCCTTGCAGAAAACTGCCTGCGCTAAAGTAACGTAATTTATGACGCGTTAATCGCATCGTCACATTTCACTTCTTAACGTACTCACAGCATAAGCAAAACAGGATTTTAAAAAGGTTTTAAAATGCTTCGAACACTAAATTCATAATTTAAGGTTTGTTTTTTCTAATTTGTTAAAGCATCATTTGCTTTTCTAAATACTTCAAATTAAATTTTTTAATTAAATACTTCAATTTATTCTTGGATTAAAAATTGAAGTTTCCGTAAGAATTTTTATATCAAAGAGATCGAAATTAAGTAACACATCATAATAACAACTTCGATAACTACGTTTGCAGAGGTAATGGCGAGGAATGAATTATAAGTGAAAGTGAGAAGTCGACATGTGATTCAAAACTCCGCACGCAAATTCAAGGACGAGTTTACAACCGTCAACATATTATTTTCAGTCGTTTTAATGGTACCGAAGAAATCATAAATACTCGAACCAACTCAGATATTAAATGTCACATTTTAAAAGAAACGTACACAAATGCACATCGATAAAACTCAAATTATTCATCGCCGAAGGAAACTTTGTAAGGCTAATGATTCTACAAGAAATTCTATGCAAATTCCAGCCGATGCCGATGAACAAACATTTTCGATACATTCCAAAATATTCCTGCCTCCCGCAGCTGTCGGCAAGGGAAAAGTACTTCGCGCGAGCGAGCAAAAGCAGGGGTAAGTAAAGAGACGATTGGTTAATGAAACATTCACGCAGCGCTCGTTGGCTGTTTGCGTCGGCTTTTCTCGCGACCGGGATCCTAAATTACAAGGGTCATTGGCTTCGAGACTCGCACGTCCTTTGCCAATTTATCGCCGCCTCGGAGCAAACTAATTTCGGCTGAAGATCACAGTCAAATCGGGGAGGGTGAGACAGACATTGGCTGTAAGTACAGAGTCGGTCATAAAAGTCGTCTTGGATGTTTCATCGAAATACAATAAGAGATTCATTTGATGCCGAGCCAAACTCTTGTGCAATTCTGGAATTTTTTTTTTTTTTTGGCTGTATAGATATATTCTTTTATTTTTTCGGTTGCAAAAGCAATCTCAATCAATTTTTAATAGAAATTTTAAAAAAGAATGCCCCTTTTCTACAAAGCAGCCGTCGAAAAATAAAAATTTGCTCCGAAGCTTCAACGTTTTTAGAATTAGACACGAATAAAAAGAAATCTTTCGCAAAGAGATGTAAAGTTAGTTGAAACGTCTTCATTAGCAAACTCATCATTCTACCGATAACCTTCATGACCCAAAATAAATACAAATTTATAATACTAGTCTTTTTATATAACGTCTATAATTAGTTTTAAACATTACATCGTCTAAGAATCTTCTATTTATACCTCAAATCCGACTCTATTTTTAATCTTTAAATCCTTCAAATTTTCCTCGTTCCCCGATGAAAAAAAAAAAAAAAACCAAGACCCGACAATCATCCAACCACGCATCTAACCACTTCCCTTCGCAAAGAGCCAAATTTAAATCGACTCTCCGAGCGTCCCACCCCCTATAAAAAAAAAAAAAAAAACATGTCCAGTCGCGACGTCGAAAAGTCTCTCTCTCTCTCTCTCTCTCTCTCCGCTCGAGCGGCCGTATCGTCGCAGGGCAGCCTTCACCGACAGGAAGTGTACAAGTGTCATTTACACGCCGCCTATATGAATTAACGATTTGCCGCGCGACTCGCCGCGCCGGTGGCCAAGGTCGCGCTCGTACCGCGAGAGAAGAGAACCTTAGCGAAGGTCGGCTCGCGACGGGGAGACACTTATCAGTCGGAGCACGGCTCGGTCAACCTTCGCGGATCTGAGGATGCGAGAGCTTCCGATTACATTTGACGGTTGTTAATGCGCGGTCTCGTTGATCGGCGGGTAACGGAAGAGGCCAGTGGGTATTGGTATCTGTTGTCGCTCGATCGGTGGGTCTCGAGTTTGTCGCGCCTTTTGTCAAATTAATTTTCAAGAGAATAATAAATGGTATATATTGAAACTCACGTAGGTGTATGTAGAGAAACTGAAGTAGTACTGTTATATATTACTCACCTGTAACAGAAATGATAATAAAGATTAAATAATGTTTGAAGTATATAATAAAATATATACATTATATTTGAAGTGCGCGCGGCGTTTTATCGGAAGAAATTCAACAATCACGTGCGCTTTTGAGTCGCTTAATTATTTTAAAAGTAACGGTACCACACAAAAAGATCGCTCAGAAGCACATTTTGTTTCGCCTCTAATAAAATATATGATGCCAAGTGATTTTGAGCGAGCCGCCAAAATCCGCCGAAAACCGGATAATCTATTAAAAACCGTAAAGTTACCGGGTCTTTGGTGTTTATTTTGGCACATTTGCTGACAACAAATGGCGTGACGTAGCCGCATCGAATGTTTTGATAAGATCTTTTTGGTAGCGGTGCTCACAAGGGAGGCTTTAATTTATTGGGAATAATGGTAATAGAAGAGACTTAGACGAAAGTAATAAATATTCTAATGGATTCTAATTTTGTGTAATAATTATTTTTTTACTATAATTATATGAAGAGCGAGCAAGCAGCAACGTTTCCTTTTTGCAACTTTGCACACTTAAATTTTAAATCATTATCAAATTTAAATTTTCGACAATGTAATGCAAACTATTTTACTGCCTCTTATACATTAATTGAAGTATTCGCATTAACAGCGAAGAAGTGCTCGTGCAAGAATTCGTAATTGGCAGGCGGAGTGCAAAAGTATCCTGTACAATTGTTCCGATGATCAGGCGGCAATAAACGTGTTGTTGCTTATCGTTCGATCGGTCTTTGATTTACTATCGGCCGTCAATACAAAGAAACTCACGAAGAAGAAACAAATCCCGTGGAACTTTTAAGATAATTTTTATCATTTATTTATTACGTATGATTAAAGTGAGTATCCGATATGAACAAAAGGCCAATAAAATATGTTTTCAAAAGTAAAGTTTGCAACTTTTTTGAATTAACCAAATTTACTTTTGAAAATAATAATTGAGTGCATTGATTAACAGAGACTTTTCTAAAACATTAGCAAATGACGAAAAGTCAAAACCTCTTGGTATGCGCATAAAATTTAAATATACTTTCACTCGTTTCCCTTTTCGCATCTCGCAAATTGCGTAAATATTATTATTTGAAATGTTTGCTAGTTACGATTAAAAAAACGACGAAGAATCAGCTGACTGTCCTGCAGGAAGAAAAATTTTAATGTTAACCCGCGTCGACAGTACTTTTTTTTTAACCGATCAGAATTAACGATCAGTTCTTGATGCATTTACACGTGCCAGACAAGAAATATGCGTGATTAAAGTTACGTAAACTGTGACTTGATTAGAAGGAGATAAAAAGTACTATTGAAACGGACGAAATAAAAATCACGCGTATGATATCTGTACTTTGCATAGTACTTGAGAAAGCTTGTGAGACAATCGATTCTTAAGAAAGTCAAAAAAAATTAATTACTAGAGTAAACTGAACTACGAATTCGAAGCCCTTTTTCAAATTATTCAATATTGCGAGGAGCAACGAAATATGATAAAAGGCAATCGTATTTGCTTTCGAAAATTCATTCGGGTTATTTTTATATATCCCTCGTGATCAAAAGTGGATTTAACACATCTGTGTTTGAACAATCTTCTAAAATTAATGGCAGATATTTCTGTAACGATTTAATCAAATTACACGGTTGGTAATCTGTCTGAACGCCGATAAAATTAAATTAGAACTGCTAAATATGTTTTAATCAAAGGATGTGCAATAACACTAAAAAAATCAATTTATGCAGTAATTTAAACATTTATTTATTGTATTTTGTGAAGTCTGCTTACGTCTTTTGGGAGAGACTTTATTCTTCAGTTTACGAAGGAAAGATTTACAAGCCGCGCTCAGGATATCTTAACAACTTTAATACAAATAGTAAAAATAAAACTCTTTGTCATTAAATGATTCCAAAGTCTTGTATATTAAATCGTACACTTTTCAGTGCAACTATTGCTATAGATTACACACAATGCTTAAAACGCGAGCGTGGCTGCTATCCAACTTGAAAGATAAATCGGTATCTTTCAAAACTCGCTAATTTTATTGCCGAAGTCCAGTCGTTCACTTTTGTCTCTTAAAAATATTAACAAAGAAATAGTCGGCTCTTAAAAATCAGTGGAAAAGTACACTTTTAAATTGCTTTTGAAACTTACTTTGACGTTAGCAAAGTTTATCTAGAATTTCAAGAGCAGACAATAATTATTTTCTTATTTAGATTAGAAAATGCTGTCAACTCAGCCTTTCCAACATTTAAATTTAAGCTTCAAATAATTATTAATTATTAATTAAATAAAAATTAAACAGGCCTTTGTTTCACTGTTAAACATGTGATAAGAATCAATCGAAAATCGATTTAAAAAAATTGCACCTTTTTTTACATCTGTCAAAACAATATCCGAAAAATACGAAAAAGAGCTTCAAATCCCCTTCAAACTTTCCAATTACCGAGAAACTGCGAAAGAAAAAAAAAACCAAAATAGCAACACCATCGAGGCGTCCAAAGGCATCAGCCCCGGCCGCCGGTCTAGTTTCCATCAGGAGCAGCGCGCAAAAGTGGGTGAACCCGTCGAGCAGCGCGGCTTTTTCTGCCTCCCCGTCCTCTTCGGGCCTCTTCGCGGAACGCGGCTCCCGCGACACGGAATAATGCGACCCGACGAGTTCCGGCAGACAGCGACGCGCGCGCCCGGCAGAGTCTACTTTTTGCAATCCGGGTTTCGACTGGCTTCGATTTTCGAGCGCCGCCGAGAGGTGGGTCTCGGCCACTTTCGAACCGACCGAGCGCGCGCCCATGCATAATTCACGAGGGACGCCCTCTGGCTTCCATTTCGCTAATGAAGCGACGCCGCGGAAAAACTCTTTTCAGTTCCTGGAAGGGGAGCGACTGTTTTTCCCGCCGGATTCTCGCTCGTTCGACGCGGCTGACGAAGATGCGTGTCTTCGGGAAAGAAGTGCGACCTTACGAATATTCATAAACAATGAGGCGTTAATTTTTATTGTCATAACTGTAATTTGCGTTGTTTGTACAGAATGTGACTGGAATTGCGACCTTAGAAAACTGATTTCCGGCTGCGGCAGACTAACAATAACCCGATGTGAAAAATTATGATCATTAATTTCTACATAACTAAGCGGATTTTATTACCCTGAGCCTTTTTCGGACGACGAGTATGTTTTTCGTGGATTTTATATTATCCATCGCTCGTTCTTTTTAATTTTCTGAAAATAAAGAATTTAATTTGAAGGCAATCCGAAGCTCTTCGCCGAGCTTGTAAACTTGAACTATCGAGGTTACCTTTTCCAGGGAAAAGCTTTTAAATTTAATGGACTGTTTTAAGAGTGTCAATTTTCTAAGATAAATAAAGAAGCGCGTTTTAACGCAATCTGCTACTAAAACTATACTCAAATTTACGTCGCGTGCGGGCGAAAATCATTTTTCAAGAGTGCAGCCATTGTTTATTACCTTTCGCTGAAATCTTTTGCGAAAACAAAATGTAATAAAAGATTACATAATCCTCGGACGGAACGAGAAATTGCAAACTTATAATTGTATGATTGTCGCATTGCGCAACGGCATTGTTTAAGTCGGACTTACCGTTGCCTCGCGCGATGTAAAGCAATTTTTATCGGAAATAAATAGATCGACCTACGCGACAAGATCAAATTTTCGATCAAGCGTCTCGCTGCGAACGGAGTAAGGTCGTTGTGGGCAGAATCGGCGACGACTGTTGGTCCGGAAAAATCCTCGATCCTTGAAAGCCAAAGTGAGCGATAAAGCGCTTTTTTTGTTGTTGTTATGGCTGTTCCGCGTTCGAGCCCCGGCTAAATTACACGGAGAGCGCGCGCCAATGCCGCGTAATTAATAATTATTGCTCGCAGCTGCGGCGATTTTGTACACAATGGGATGCCTTTCGTTTGTCTGGGGCGGATTTTCGAAAAGAAAGATGTATTTTTCGTTCGAGCTTGACTTCCTTTTCAGATGAAATACGGGGATGTAAATTTTAGGGTCAAGTTTTTTTAACGCGAATGGTAATGTATAAAAAAAACTCATTTAAATTCATGCAAGTTTCTTGTACACTCTTTTATTTTACGTATATTTATCGAGCAATTTTCTGTCTATTAATTAAATCACAAATTCTTTGAAAATTAGCAGCACGAGAAATGAATAGATACTCTATTATTTACTCTATGATAAACCTGCTTTCATACAATATTACATGTTCCAGTCAGCTTTTCATGTAATACCGGCCAGCTAGTGGCAACAGTTCAATCTAGAAAATACAGGAATTAACTCTTTGGCAGATAATGTGCAAGCAGAATTAGATAATGCTGTTCGCAGCAGATTTTACATTTTAAATTACAGAGTAAAATCCCCTGACACTCCTAAAAATTTACGTAAAAACTTTATTGCCCGGCTAAATATAAATCACGAATAACATTTTTCTAGGAAATTTTCTTATTAAAGCGTAAATTGGCGAGAAGAAAAACGAATGCTGATGTTAATATGACAGTAATTACTTATTAAACTCAAAAATTGTTTAAACTTTAAGATTATTAACTCTAAGAGCGGAAGTGAAAAATGCATTTAAATGAAGGCAGGAAACCTTCACTTAAATTTGAATTAAAATTCTCTTATATTTTTATAAAGAGTAAAACTTCTGATTGTATTTCCTATTTCTTTTTTTAATAATAATTGAACTAAATTATTCAAGAAATATGCTAATTCTAAAAAAACTGAAAGTATTTTTGCAATTGACGAATTATTTTTCATTGTTTGGGTGAACTATCGTAGCTATTAATACCAAAGTATTAAACTAAAAGACAGTTCGTTTTTTCTAAGGTCTTAATTATCAAGGAATAATTTATTTAATCTGTCATATTCGCCTTTATGTAACTAATCTCAAGGAACTTTTATAAAACGAGTTGTTATAAACAAGATAAAATATGATTTCAATTATGCATCATTGTTTGAGTTCTAACATTTTTATCTTGATTATTATGTACAAAAAAATTGATCAATGTTAGAACGAATAAATTAGATACACGTTTTTAAACTATAAATCAATAGTATATAAAACTTTGCGATTACTACACAGTTATCTTATATATTTTCCAACGGGTTTATGTAAAAGCTAGAATATTACATTTGCTTATTATGCTTTACGGAGCAATAATCTACTTACGATAAAACGTCGATTCAGTTTAATTAAAAATTAAAAATTCTCAAAAAAGCCATTCTTCTCCTTCGTCATTTCTATTTATTATTTTTAGCGCACCACTCGCAATAAGCCCATAGAATGAAAATCATGTGCGACGACACGATGGGATACGAGAGAGAGAGAGAGGACGTTTCCTCCGATTCACCTATAACCTCTGACGTAGATATTCGATGACGTCACCCTAACTCCTTTTTCTCCTAGAGCTGGACTTGCTCTTTTTTAATCTCCGGCATAATGAAGCCGTATACTATGCATAACGGCGGGGACGATCGATCAAGTATAGAATTCGCAGGATATGTTCTGATGCAAGTTTTAAGCTGCAAATGTGACGCAAATGCTGCATACGCAAAAGCTGTGCACGGTAAATTTAGAAAGTTTTTTTTTTTTTTTAAAGATACATATCAATGTACTTTCTACGAAAGTATGAGATAAGGCAAGCTGAGTTAGAATTGATATAAAAGCTATTTAGGGATGCTGTAGGAATTGAAAAATCTAGTAGCCCAATGTGAAAGTATATAAGTAGCGTGATTGTCTTCCTGCTTCGTAACAGATGAAGGGGGTAATAGACGAAACACGAGTGCTTTTTCGTAAAATATATATTGGTAGTTTTTCACGGAGAGCTTATTAGTTACATCATCTCGTATTTATATTCAACCCACTAGTCAGAGCGATTAGACAGTTTTTGGTCTTATTTGCGAGGCCTTTATTTGAATCTTCTATAAAAGGCAAAATTTAGTTTGAGAGTGACTACTACGTATTTACAACATTCATGCTTGTTTACCTGTATTTAACCCAGCAAAGGGAGACGGAATCATAGACAATCACGTGCAGAGCACCTTCAATTGAATTGTTCACAGTCAAATGTGTTCGTCACTTTATTTACTACAGCTCCGGCACATTCACTCCTTTTATTCTCCGATTTGGACTACAATGTCGAACAATGGGCATGTCATATTATACTTATTACCGTCGCGTCCTGTACTTTTCCACGAGTAAACTTCAGAGCGAAGAGCCAGCGCATTTCTTTCTCACAATACGCTCTAATTATAAGGCGCTCTCGTGAAGCACCTTACAGCATAGCAAGTACATTCATGGGGAAAGGTCATGCACTTGCCGTAATAATACGAACTCTGTTTATGTACTCCACCGACAGCGGCGACATTTTCATTAAATCGTGAATTTATTGAAATTGTAAGCGTCAGAAGCGAGCGCAAACGAATAGTTCATCGCTCCGCGCGGTAGCGTCATGTGCAAGTTCAATGTTTCGTCTGGTATCGTAGACGCTGGTTATCGAACTTGGGGGGGTTGCAAGCGCTGCGCATGCGCGCGAGGCGCTTTTTCTCATTTTGACGCGCCTCTACACAGTTGGCGAGTATTTATTGATTGATCGCGTGTAATGCACGCAGTGCGGGAATACAGTACTTGCAGGTTGGCAGCGGCAGATTGAAGTGGGCGTAATAGTTGAAAGTTTAAAAACGCAATCGTTTGCGGTGCTATTTTTACACGAGCTTGAATAAACTTTTCAAAAAAATTACCATCAATCATTCAAATGTAGGATACTGACATACGTAATGATAAGTTTAAACTTTCTATCGTCTCGATCAGCCATTTAGAAAATGGTATTGAAAAACCGCGACTTCCTACGCCGTACTCCACTTGTTAAATAATCCCAAAATGACCAAAGTACGCAAAACAAAAACCAGGCGAAAGCGAATTTTTACCCTGCAGTTCTTTACCCCAAAGCCCAAAAAACAATTGCCAAAAGTCACAGTGCAGCATCGACTGCGCACATTCAGACCACCGACAAATCCAGCGCAATAATACACGCCACAGGAGTCGCTTCCGAGTCGACGACCTTGCGCCGGAAGTGCCCTGGCCCGTGGACGATCGAAATTCCGCCAAAAGCCACACGCGAACGCGCGCGCGCACAGGCGATACAACAATGCAGCGAGTTCGCGGGCGCGAGCGAGCGTGCCGCCACGTCGAGCGTGACGACCGTGAACTTGTTTGGCCGCCGCGGCGGCGTTCGGATGTCAGCGAGACTTTTGACTGGCTCCTCTGGCTATTGCCGGGCAATCGAGTAGTGCCGTCGTTGGAAATTCCCGTTTCGAAGCTGATTTTCTGCGCGCCGCGAGGAGAGGATGTACGCTCCGATGGGTCGGCGGTGAAAATTCGGGCTTGGATATTTTGTTCTCGGGCCGGCGGAGAGGCAGTTTTACGCAGATGTGGAGGTGTTTTTTTGTCTGGATCGTTGGTGAATGTCGAAATGCTTGACAATAATACAAACATTTTTCGAAAGAAATCTGGATCAATGAGCGAAACGGGTGTAAATATTCCAATTAGTCATGCAGTTTGCAATGAATAATACCATAACGTTATTTTTAGATTAGAAAACTGTTTTTAGGTGTACTTAAATGTACATTTTAAGTTCTTTTCAACTTTATTTATACTTTGCTCCGTTTTCAAATAGATTAACTGAAAACATCAGACTGCAAACGAATTTTACTCGCTAGTCGCCCAACTTCTATATGATTTTCATCAGGCAAACTTTCCTCGCGCTCTTCGGAGCCGTCCGGTAAAACAAAGCAAAAACGACGAATTAATCGGCGGGGCAATTTGAGCGGCGCTCTTCTGCCGATTAGCGCGTCGGCAGAAGCTGCGGTCTTCCTGCCTTCGTCTCGGGTCAGTCGGATAAGTACGTCCGAGAGAGCCCGACAAGGTCGCGTCGGCGATGCCGCACGTCTTAATCTCGGATCGGCCGTAATTCCCCCCGGCTATTTGCATTGCACTTGAGATGCGTCTCCGCGATAATCTCCGGCACGTACTTGTATTAAGAATGGGCGGGAAGTCGGGGCGCGGAGTGTAATTGGCCTGCTGCGTTTTTGCGGATGCCTCGCTCTCGGCACTTTTTGTCGGCGCGCGGCTTCTTTTTGCTTGATTTGTTTTTCGAGCGGCGGCCACTCGTTAAAGCGAATCATTGTATAAATAGCGCCGAGCTCACGCACTTTAGCATTTGGGACGTTGAAGTGATGTTTTTTAATTGCTTTGTAATTTCTTTTTCAATTCCCGCGATCGTAAACTGTTTCGCGTGTCTTTTGCAAGCTTACAAATGTAAATCCCGACAAAGGAACACTTATCAACGCCGCCTCCAATCGTCCATACCTGTTTCCTTAATCCGTCGCCCTCGCGATAATCCCAGCACCGAAGCTTAAACGCGCCACAATCGCCGAGCAGCGCAATAAAAGACGCAAGCAGATACCGCGGACGAGCGTCGAGACCTGAATCTCGTCTTGATTCGAATTTCCTCGCTCTCGGGCGCACAAAGCGCCAGACGCCGATAACGAGATTTCCTATGGCTCTTTTACGAGGAGATTATTAATCGTCCCGCTGCGAGATTTCGCGTTTGAATAATGCGGAAGCGGCGATTATGTTAATTCGGCCGTAAGAAACGTTTCGGAGAAGGTGTTTACGGTGCCTCGAGACCGTTCGCCGCCGAGCTGCATCATTTCGCCTCGCGATCAGCGCTGGAAATGGCTCGGCTAAATTTTTGCTCCGATGATCATTTCGTCAAGTTTCTCTTTTTTCTCCCCAAGTGCAGAAGATGTATTTTTAAGCGCGCGCCACGCTGGAGATATTTCAATTATTTCTAAAAATAAAACGGCGCTAAACGACAAGGCAGCATTGAACCAGATATCAGCGCAATATAACAATTAAATCTCCGCCGTAAAAAATAATTTTCGTTCTCGCGGAGAGCGATCTTTTCTCCGCTCGACGTCCTTGCTCGCGAAGAAGAGGTGGCTCGTGCACTTGAGACGTCACTCGGTCGCGAATAGTTTAATGCGATTTGACGTCTCTCGTTTTATGTCCCTTGGGGAAGAGAGGAACGGCAGGGATGACGTCATACGATCCGAGCTAGTCAAGTCAACGCACTTTGACGCGTGAATTGTCGCTGCTTCCTGTGCTCGTGTAGTGCCTAGCTAATGAACGCCGCTAAACTGGCCGTACTTTACTTGCTGGCGCGTTTGACAAAGCGTTTAATGCGAGTGTCTGCTTATTTATTTCGCGTTTAACGAGTTCGAAACCAGTACGCGACGGGAATTTTTTTAGCACAAACACATCGGTTATATATGTAGCCCAGTCGCCAGTCAGAAAACAAGTCGTTTAGCTCTGAAAAAACATAATATTCATCAGCGAATTTCAAATGAGCGAGCAATCAACGCCTGTCAACAATAATGCCTGTCGAGCGGCGTCATAAACGTACGATCCTCACCTGAACGTCGCAGTCATTATCGACTCGCTCGAGCCAGCGAATGCAAAACAAGGGAATAAGCAATCGTCGAACATTGTAAATTGAGCGTTTTGAGGGATCTTGAACTCTCCCGTTCCTCGTATTTGCTCGCTACGACGTCTATGTATAGCCGTATGTAAAATCCACGTTTAACATTGGCTCGATAACTAGAGCAAAGAAGATAAGGTGTAGCGCTCGCAAAGAGCAAATACCGCGCGTGTGAAATTGAACGATCGAGACGAGTGTGCTTCGCCGAAGCAGCTGAAGCAGACAAAGAAAACTTGGAAAATAAGACGTCGAAGAAGCAAAAAAAAAAAAGAAATAGTCGGGCTTCTTTTTCGTCGTTCGGCATGCCGAGCTTGAACAAAAAAAAAAAAAAAACTGACGGCTCTTGGCTCTTTCTGAAGCGTCGATTGATGTTTCGGGCGAAATTAACGGGTCGACGCTCCTGCCGTTGCTCGTCAACTTGAAAATGAAAGCGAAGGCGATTAAAGATGTGCTCGGATTCCCTCGTGACGTGATTGATTTTATTCAGTTTTATTTTAAACGTTGGAAAATGAACTTTGAACAGCGTTTGATTAGGGGGGGATTCAACTTCTTTACTGATTTCGAAGCACGCAAATAAACTAAAATTTGTATTACAAAAGCAGTAAAGTAAAGATCTCACTTATCTGTCCATTACGAAACAATGCTTTTTATTAACATTACATACTTAAATATTGCGCAGATGTTAACTAGAATTAATTTCAGTAAGCCACGAAGTTTCGGTCTTACCGTTTCAGCAAATTGCGTTAGCATATAAATTTTGCGTTTTTATTATACATTCCAACTTTATAGTTTAAAAATTTTAAATGATTCACAAAGCCTTTGTGCAAAGAATTGAAAGTATTGAAAATTCCTAATTTAATATTATGCATGCATAACAAAACAATTGTAATTGTCATGTTATTACAATGTTACATTAGACTGTTGTAAAATTATGAAATAAGTGACGAAACAAAATGTTTGCCCGAGAGAAATACATTTAGCTTTAAATGAAAGTAATTAGTTATGTCATTTTTTGTTATTTAAATGTGAGTTAACAGTCTAAAAGACGTTTAAAAAGTATGACAATAGAAACTTAAATCTTTTTTTTCCTACTGACTTGCAATATCGCAAAGTAGATTTGACCAATTTTCCTCGCCACCTCATTAATTATTATCACTCAGCGTTCGTTATTCCAATTTTTACCGCGATTATACCCGCGAGCGAAAACAAATATTAGAGCAATTTGTCGCAGATTACCGCCTAACGACGCAACATTCCTCAAATTCCGCGAAAGAGGCAAAGTGGGCTGCCCGCTCGCCTCGTTCCGCGCTGGCTGTAAAGCACACACAGCGCGGAAAATTGCGCGATTGCGCAATCGGAAGCGAAATATAAAAGTGCGATCGAATGGCGCGGAAGAGATAAAAGCCTCGAATAATTTGCGGCATTGTTCGGCCGATTTTTCCGCGAGAGCGCCGCGCGAACTTCCCATTCAGATTCACCCGCGCGGCGAGCGACGCGCGCTTTTTGCGCGGCCGAGCGTTTTTCGCGGGAGTTCGTTTGGGGATTTATTGCGGCGCTCCGTAATATGGGAGGGAAAACAAGTCTCGGCGTTTATGCCGTTTAAGCTCATTTATGCAATTTCCTGCAGAGTTTTATTGACATTATTCGAGCAGACGTTATGTCTATTATTTGGAACTTCCTACCCGGTACACTTCGTAAATTTACTGATTTTAATAACGCGCATTGGCAAATTGAAATCCATCTCAATCTGTTAACTAGTCATACGTTATACACCACTTCGTTATTAAAGCTTTATGCTCATTTCTTTCGAATAAAGAGTTAGCTAATAAACTAAGATATTCCGCGTGTGTCCCGTACACCATAAATTGCTCAAGTCTTTTTTAATCTACTTTTTAAAGCAGCATTTAAGCTATACAATAAATCACCCGTAAACTTTCGAAAGCTGCATACGTTTAATGCACCAAGCATCGAACGTGCGTAAACGTAAGATCAGTTTATAATGATTCTTTAAACGGTCAACAACCCACATTGAATCATCGCAGCGACGTTATTAATTACACTAATAAAAGCAGTGCACAAAAAAAAGAAGAAGAAAAAAAAAGAACGTTCATCCGCGCTCGCTTATCCAATTAATGAGCTCCGCTGTGAGAACTCCGTGCCTCGCCGCTTCCTTCGCGGGAGTTTCTCAGAAGCCCACCGGCCCGAAGTGCCATTAGATGCGTAAGCCGCGTGCCTTCTTTCAGCGAAGCCAAGCGCGCCTCTGGACTCAAAGTCCGAAAAAGCGAGAGCGGAAAGAGGCCGCGATTGACGCGCGGCTGACCCTGAACTCGCGGACTCGGAGTCCAGGTGGAGGTATTACTCAGCGCCTCTAATGGCGTCTCATCGCGCCTGCCTTCCGCGTTCGCGTGACGATCATTTTGTTTTTCTTGCCAATCGGACTGGCCGACTGAGGTTGTTGCGTGTCCGTGCGGTGTGCGCCTCGCTAAAAGCAAATACTGGCTTTTTTTGTTGTGCGTTATGATTTCTGCACTTGGGCTGCTAAATCGCGCGGATGCTTAACTCCTCGTTAGCAGTTTTGTTACGTAAGCGTGCGATCAAAGTTTGATTTGTGGAAAAGCGAACTAGTATTAGAATTAGTTTCTCTCGAGTATTGGAAAAATGGTCTTGTACGTTAGGCGCGCACTTCATAAACGCGAAAGTTAAGTGCTTTTTTCGCATGTTATATTTACAACACGCGGATTTATTATTAATAATCAAATCTAGTTTGATAAATATTAGCCGATTTTACAGAATACGGATTGCGGTAAGCAGACCTTATCGAATATTTATTGCAATCAACTTGCAATGATTAAATTTTTTATTTGTTTTTATTGCAGAAATTGGCTTAAGTATAAATTGTAATTAAATAAATCTTTTCCATCGTTAAAATTCTATAAAATATTGTAAATTATACTATTTTTAATCTGTTTGACAAGTGGGGCGTATTTTGCAATAAATATCGTTTATTTTGTAGTCTTATAAATGTTTTACTATTATTTTATTAGTGACATCACCATATATCGCTAAACTTGTTTTACCTAATTGACGAGCAAAGTTAACCATAACTAATTAAGTACAAGATACCCCGATAGCAAGTTTCCGATAAGTTCTAGCTAGAATTCTAGATTCCAGATAGATCCGCCAGATAGAATTGATCTAGAACTGTAAGAAAGAATTCTAGTGCGCATGCACTGCGATGTCAAATTAAATTATTTAATTCTTAATTTTTTATAAAAATAAAAAATATAAATAGTGCAATAATTATTCAATACATATGTTTGATAAAATTTAAAAAAATTCTTTTATACTGCTGCTTTTGCTGTATCAGTATTTGATCGAAATCATCACCAGGTTGCCGATGATGATGTCCAGATGGTTCTTAGTTTTCGGGGTATAGGTGTCAATTTACCTTGAGGTGAATATCTTCAACTTCCAGTCCTTCGATGTTCGTGACCAGTGGTGAGCTTCGTAATTCTCGGGGTTTAGATGTCGATTCACCTTGAGGATGCTGTCTGACGCCTCTTCAGCATCCCATACATAAATCGACACCTAGACCCCGAAAGCTACGGAGAGCATCGTCGGCGCCCTGACGATGGTTTCTACAAAAAATATTGGTAGAACAAAAGCAGCACTCTAAAATGATTTTTAATTTTATTAAAATTGTATGAAATAAATATATTGAATAATTATCACTTTATTTCTATTTTTTATATAATTGCATTAAATACTATTATATGATTACCAATTTTTCAGTTAATATTTCACTTAAATTAAAATTAGAAAATATAAATACATGTAATAATTGTCCAATAAACTTATTTCAGACAATTTTCAAAAATTATTCAAACTTATAGTTCGGTTCTACCGATATTTTCGGTAGAATTCATGTTCCTTGTATGAAAATTCCTTCGTATGGAAATCTAGCGAATTTATTAATGAAATCTAGCAAGAATGCTAAAATCTACCTAGATTCTAGCAATATTATCGGAAAATTGCTACCAGGGTAACTAAAAACAAAACAAAGTATTCATTAGTTCTACTTTATAGTGTACTTGAAGTAGTTTTTTTAAAATTTTTTTTTAGATCGCCTTAAATATCATAAACGTTTCAACAAAACACCTTACTGTACTTTGCAAAGTAATCGCAACGTTCAATTTGCCTCATAATTGGACAGCCAAGAATATTTTTCCACTATTAGAAAAACGTTTTATTTTCGATGCAAGGTAAGACTTTCATTGTTGCGGCGAGGCGTAATTCCCCAACGGTTAAACAGTCCTGACAAAACTGCTCCTCTACGGAGAAAAGCCTCCAAGAGCGATCAGTTGCAATTTTATGCAATTTTAATTAGCCCAAAGGCAACGGGCAAAGGCTTGACATTTACGGCTCGAAGCGCCGGCCGGGCAAAAAATTCGAGGCAGCTAAACGAGCCAAGGTAAACAATAAAGTCTCCTCCTCTTTTCTCCGCGGATTTTGCACCTTCCGGCGACGCTTCCGTGGCCGTGAACGTGAAACAGCTGATAGGAGTCGAACACGTGAGTGCGAAAATGCTCTCACCTTTATGTGTCATACGCAGGCATATCGGCCGCGAGAAAAACAAGTGAGACAAAAGAGCGATGAAAGCGCAACATTATGTTACCTTGGATTGGCTGTTGCTCGAGTGCAGTGCGCGAAAAATATTTATGGTCCTTTGCTTTCCAGAGAAATGTGAGTTTGCTACTGATTGAAGTATTGCGAAATACCGCAAGTCTAGTGAGATAAATTTCGTAAGTGTGGGGAGGTGGGACGAACGATTTTGAACTTTCGAAAGTAATTTTTATGATTTACCCATTAATGGAAAAATTCAGTTTCTGCATTTGAACAGGGAAGAGTGAAATGATTTATGGTTTCAGCAATTAAAAGTGCCAAGTATCGAAGCACTTAAGAAAACAAAATAATAAACGTCGACAATGAAACAAAAAATTTAAGCACGTACATGATGGAATTGTATTTTTTACGACATTAAGAAGACATAATTTTGCTTAAAAATATGAACAGCACATAAGAGAATTTAAAAAAAAAAGTAAGTTTTTAGTACCCCAATGCGATTGAGACACTTAAGAACTACTTTATAATGTTTAATGTAGTTTCTATAGAATGAAAATACGCAATAAAAATATCACTCCAATTCCTATGAAAATACATAAAAACGTCCAGTCATCAATATTATAAGCATCTTAATTACTTTTTAATTACTTCTCATCCAAGTTCCACCAACAGAGAAAAAGAAACGATTGATCGCAAATACACCATCGGAATGGCGGTCAAAACGTGTGCGATCGCGTATTTATATGTAGAGAATGAATCACGCTGCTTGTACACACGATGACATAATGCGAAAACAACTGCGTCTTACGCACTTAATAAACAACTACTATATATGTAATGTGCGGAATTATGTACAGAAATTACTAGGGCTAACTCGGTCTTTAGATTATTGTGTGGGGATTTATAATTTTTATTAGATTGGTTATAGTGTACACGCAGAAAAATTTTGGTGAAAAATTACCCCTATATTTGAGTGAATCTCGGGCGATTTTAACAGTAAGGTGAACTTTATCCGCATTTGCGTGAAATATTTAATAAATCATGCTATAAATTTTGATTATTCTGTGTAT
>JAWWEM010050642.1:0-11020 GCA_035582935.1 Ormyrus thymus
CATACACTTTATCATAAAATATAGTAATTTTTGGTAAATTTATAATAAATTTTGATATAACATTTTTCTCAGTGCACGCATAACAAAATTAAATCAAAATTGAATTGTCTAAATTTATATCATCATATCATTATACAGTCAAATTTGACTTCAAACTTATCCCAATAAATATCGATATTAATTATCCCAATTAATTAATGCAAGACAATATAATCTTTTATATTATCCAACTGGTGACAGTATTATTTATCAATTACTTTACAGAATTTCAAATAGTTTTATAACAGTTACAATATAACAGTTACAAATATAAAAACGATCAATTATCGATTCTAATAATTCATTTTTTTCTTATCAATCTGGTTTTGTCAACAAAAATAGCTGCCAGAATTTTAAGCACTGTATCATAGTATGAAATGTCACACGTTGTCGTTGATATAAAACTCCTTTATATTATCATTATGGTATAAATTTTCGAAATAAAATGTTACAAAATAATAAATTACTAAAATTATTTTCTAATAAATTATTAAACAACAAAAAAAAGACCTAGACGCAGTTGCAGTTTTCGATTAACCGCACAAAGATACGATTCTCCTTTTCTCACAGTGTTCACAGGCTTAAACGGAGAAAAACTAAGATATATATATAAAACAGTTAGCGTCGAGGTAGCGTGAATGCAAAACACGTAGATTATTTGCTTTAAATTTGCAAAAAGTTTAGAAAACGGATTGTTTTTTATATTCACTAATTCTTTCACTAATTGTATTTACTAATAAAATAACGGAACACTATCTGCATGGTGTCTTAAGAATATTTTTGCGAAATAAATTGCAGGATTAAGTTAGTCATGTAGCATTCTAAGAAATTGCCCCACCACGTTCGGCCGCTGATACCGCGCGCGCTTTTGTTTTTGACTCTACCCGCAGATCGTCAGTTATTCAACTCTTATGTTTATGGCTTTACCGTCTAGTTCAGCAGTGCTCTTTTCTGCGTGGTCTGTTTCGCACTGGCATTATAAGCTTTAATACTTATAAAAATTATCAATTAGTGCTAATATAATTACAATCAGTATATAACAGGATTAGAAGTAATATAGTAAGACTCTTGCATCGTCAGTATAGCACGATTTTTATAAAGCAATCCTGAATTTTATAACATTAAGGTACGATTTTTCAAGCTTATTATTATTTTATAAATGGTTAATAATATTCTTCATGCTTTTATTTTCAAGTGTACATATGTATACACATATTGTATAAAAAAAAAAAAAGAAAAGCAGATAGAATAGTTTCTCAGTGTCTGGTGCCCTTTCTACAGATATATAACAACTATTTAATACATGACAAATTTAAGTTCTTAATTTAGTTTTTTTTTTTAGTTTGCATTAATAAATATTTCAAAAATAAACAGTTGATATTTAATTTAAGAAAATCTAAAAATGGACAAAAAGTAGTTATTGCATTAGTTTTATGAACTTCTTTATATAATTGTAGGTATTTTAAACTTTTTAACAAATATAATATTTTATTTTTAATACTGATTATTCAGTAAACTAAATAAATAAACTTTTAATAGATTGAGACTGATAATTGATCGCTGATGAGACTTAGCTTCTTGCAGCACTAATAAATAAATTTTATTTAAAAGAAAAGCAAACTAAAACTTGATAGTAATTAAAGTTAGAATGGGTTCATTTAGAAACAAATTGTTTTATCAAAATCAATATTAGATCAGTCAGATTAGAGGTTAACTTCAGAAATAGATTGGAAGCTTTTCTTTTTTACATCTTCGTTAAATGATGCTGATTTAGTCTTAATTAATATTTATATATATTTTATACTTAATGTTTTTTATTTTGATGGTAGGCGACCCTCTTATATGATTATATTTTTAAATTCTAGATATCTGCAATGACAGAATTACAAAGCAGATTCTTTCAAGTTACTGAATTCGTAACACATTCTCCAGTTTTTAAATGGATAATTACAGAATGCGATTTAATACAACGTGCGTTTTTATTCAACATTTACAAATCCGAAGAGTTTACATTGTTAGAGACAAATCACAAATGCTTTGCAACATTACAATTTAAAAAGGATTCAAGTGATTTAAAATTTCACATAGCTGCTAACGAGCAGCCAATTATACTATTATTAGCAGTATGTTTAATTGGAAACCACAATAAAAAATATGCATCCACGGGAGCAACAGGTTCCATAAATGAAAAAGATTATATGACGCAATTTTCTTTACCTGCTTTAACAGAGTTATTTTCTGAAAATATAATTGTAAATAATAGCTTAACTATTTTGTGTGAAATGTATGATGAAAAAGTATCTCAGTTTCAAACAAATCTTCCGCTTACTGCAAATGATTTATTTTCATTTAATCAGAAGCTCAAACAAAATTTTAAGACACTTTATGATTCAAAAACATTGTGCGATGTAATATTTAAGATAGGTAATGCACATTTTGAAGCTCACACACTTATACTTAAAGCTATTAGCCCATATTTTTTAGCAATGTTTGGTAATAACGGTATGAAGGAAGAAAAAGAAGGTGTAGTTGACTTGAGGGATGATACGGACGTCACCGAAAAAATATTTCAAAACTTTTTAGATTATGTCTATGGCGTGAAAACTGTGGAGGAACTCAAAGATTCTGTAACGCAAGTTCTTATTTTAGCTGATAAATTTCAAATAATGCAGTTAAGAAACGCATGCGAATCTTTTTTATGTAATTCAATCAATGAAAATAATGTCCTTTTTAATCTTAAATTCTCAATTAAATATGATTTTAAAACTTTAAAGAGAACATCTGTATTCTTTGCAAAGTATTGTGGTAAAAAGATAAAAGATTCAAACGAATTTCAAGAATTTTTTAAAGAACATTGTGATTTATACGAAGAATTTCTTGATAATTTTGACGTTCGTCTAGATAAATCGTTATCTTCAAAATCTGAAGCAACAACGTTTTGTCAAACAACTTATCAGAAAATTCAACATTCTTCTTTCATCTGGACGTTACGAAATTGCGATTTAATTTTTAACCAAACTTCCCAGAAATATTACAAATCACAAGAATTTACTTTAAAGAGTAAACAAAAATTTAATTTATTAATTGATTTTGACAATAGACGTCAATCACTAAACAGTTTTTCAGATTTTAGTAGATCATATACATGTAGTGAATTAAGTTTTCACTTAAAATCATACGACAGCTCGATTAGTACTGTGGTAAATATATCGATCATTGATATGAATGGAAAAAAATGGCTGACCGAAACTGCTGCAATTCAGGCGAACAACATTGGCGATCAGAAAGACTTAAAGTTTCCAATGCCACCGATCGAATTATTATATAAAGATCACCAAGGTACAGAGTATTATACGAAGGATTTGTACTTCAAAAAGTTTATAGAAAATAATAATGTAAACATCTTATGTGAAGTAGAAGAAGTACGAACAATTATTGAAGTAGAAAAAAATGTTGATTTGAAAGTAGATAGTGAATCGCATACAATGAAAATAACCGAAATATTTAGATCGTTATATGAAAATAAAAAACTTTGCGATGTTACATTTATTTTCGGATCTGTAACATTTTATGCCCATTCGTTTGTGTTAGCAAGCGTTAGTTCACATTTTTTGGAAATATTCGCGAAAAATGTGAAAGAGAAATTTCAGATTGTTGTAAATTTTTCAGATGATTTCGACGTTGTAACTGAAGAGGTATTCCGTGGTTTCTTAGATTACATATATGGCTTGAAATGCATCGCCGAGCTAGAAAATATTGCCGTTGGGCTTTTACTTCTTGCCCAAAAATATGCTATGGAAGATTTACAAGATTCCTGCGAAAAATTTTGCAGCACAACTCTTAATACAGAAAACTTTATTTCGCGATTTCAATTCGCACGCAAAAATAACTTAAAGATCTTGAACGATGCATGCGTTATATTTATTAAAATAAATATTGATGAGATAAAACATTCTGAAGACTTTAAAAAATTACTCAGTGACAAAAATTTGTTTGAACTCTTAGAATTAAGTTAAGAAGTATGTAAAGCTGCTTAACAGTTATCGTTCGTCTACGCTGATTGTAGTTTTAAGTATTAATTAATGTAATCATTGAATTGTGAATTTATTTTACTGAAAAAGAAAGTGTTTGTATTTGAAAATATAAAAGTTCATGGTATTGTAATTGTAAGAAAGAAATAAGTAAGAAAAAGTATTTTTAATTTAAGATCGAAAGATAAAAGTATTTTTGCTTAATATATATCTATCTTTTTCTACGTTATATTTATCTACGTTGTATTATTGAAAAAAATAAAAAAACCTTTGAAATTTAATATTGGCTCTTACATTTATTTATAGTTTTTAATAATATTTTCAATTACTGTAAGCTGTATGATAATTCAATACAATTAATTTTATTACGATATGCCAAAATCCATTAAAAATAATCTGAATTTTTAATATAATACATATTTTACAAAACGGTCATATTTATAATTATGATTGATTCTTTTCTCGCAAAAATCATTCATTTTTTATTATAAATTTATTTATAAGCAATATTAGTTTAAATATCTTCTAAATTTTCAATAATTTGAATTATAATTTTTAAAACGAAAAATTAAACTAAAGTTCTTTACTTAATTGACACATAATTATGTTTAAATAAAAATTTTCGAATAATTTTATTAATACTATACATTTTATTATATTATAATTTTATTACACATTTTTATTGTTTAATTAATCACTACAGCAAATGACAACAATTGATAAATTTAACGAGTTTGGGATTTTTAAACAGATGTTTTAAAATCGTCAATATTATTAGTTTTGTAACATCTACACAGTTCATCCCAACAATAAAAAATGCTTACAACTAGTTTATAGTAACATAAACTAACACCTTTCCTTTCTCAATGCGATCCGAGATGAAAAGTATTTGTTAACGTGTAGTTAATTATTAATAGCAAAAGGCAATACCTTCACAAAAGAAAAAAAAATAACTGATGTACAAACTTAGTACTCATGCACATATTATTTTCACGATATTAAATAATTGAAAAAATTATTACGAAAGTAAAAAAAAGTGTTTGAAATGTTACAGATTTTTGTTTTCACTGAGATTAAACAGCGCACTATTTACATCATTCCACACAAAACTTAATCGTTCTTTGGGCAGCAACATTCGTTCGCCTTTACCGTTCGACGTTCCATCACAGAGCAGCCTTCATTCAGTCGTTCGGTCCAACAACTTTCTAAAAGTTCTGAGGTTCGGCCTTCATGCACAGCTTGGCATGGTTGTACATCTCGTACTGATACTTAAACCTCTTGCAGCAGTTCTTGCACTCAAAGTTGATCTTGCGGAAGAGCTCGGGGTGCTTTCTCATAATGTGCGACGAGAGGGTGGGATACTTCCGGGCACCGACGAACGGACAGACGTCGCAGGCGAAAGTGGTGGAGCCGCCGCAGGACTTGCGCAGGTGGATGGTAAGGTACTCGCGATGTTTGTAGGATCGCCCGCAGGACTGACACTTGTATCTTTTGCTAGACTCGTGTCGATCGGTTAGGTGCTGTTGCAGTAAAGCCTCGTTTCTGGTGCGGAACGAGCAAAATTCGCATTTCCAGGTGCGCTTCTCCTCGCGCTCGAGTTTCAGCTTGCTGTCGGCCTCCGAAGCCACGTGGTGCGATCGCCAGAGGTGTTTGTCCAGGTCGCTCCTGCGTAAGCTTTCAAAGTCGCAGAATTGGCATTTGAGCGGCTCGCCGCAAACGAAACGCACGTGGGACCGAGCGTCGCACAGTTTTCGTAACCGCTTGCCGCAGCTTCGGCACTGGTACGATGAGAAATTTCTGGTGTCGCAGGAAGCGCATTTCGTCGGTTTCAGAGGGATCTTGTCGAAGATGCTATTACACTTGGAGCAGAATATCTGTAGCAGCTTGTCGGTTGCTAAAATTTAACGGAAGAGTTAGTTTGATAATTCATTTTTTATTTATAAGATTTGCAGCGTCTTAATTAACACTTTGAGACCCCAAGTTTGTCCAAATTTAATGTGATTATAATAGCTTTTATTTTCTATATTGTTATTGACTATATTGTATTACAATACTTATGGTATACAAATCGGTATTAATAACAGTTTCTTAGAAGAAAAATACTTGTTTGTTTTAAGTAAAATATTCATTTGAATTAAAATTAGATCTGAAAGAACTAAAGTAATCATGTCCCATAATTTTTTTTTATTTATCCAGTTGTATGTATGTAATTTTTACACCAAATTCTATATAAAATATAAACTGAACTTTCTTAGTTTAAATATAGCATAAACCTCTTTCATTTTCGAAATAGATAGTTTAATTTAACCTGATTCTTTGAGTTATTTTGAATTTGAACTTTTTAAAACAGCTTTCAACCGTACTTTAAGTAATTTTAACTTTAATTTTAATAGTAGAATCAGTAAACAATGATTCATTAAATAGTTACCTAAATCATCCACACTTTGTTTTATATCAGCCTTAGAATCTATCAATTCTTTTTCATTCTTAACTGAAGAATCTACAATAAATAGAACATTTTTAGTAAAAAAAAATTGCTTTTCAAAATCACTTAAAATAATTATGACAAAATTTAAAACACTAACCTGAGCTATCCGAGTCGCTGCTCAAATGATTTGTATCCACAAATTCTATGCCAACTGGAGAAACTGCATCCACGAATTTGCCATTTGACAGTGGAACTGCAATCGCAATTTTAAGTGTCATTTTGAACATTCAATTTAAGATCACATATTTTTAAATACAAAAAGATACTCACTGACGCGTTTGTAAGCTTTTACAGGAGAGGACTCGTCCAAAATGTAAACCGGTTCTTTGCGGATAAGTGTTGGAAGTTTAATTTTAACAATCTCTGAAACAACAATAGTATTGTATTAAGGAATATTTGAATATTATATTGTTATACATTATGTTCAAGAAACATCATGCAAAAGTAAAGAAAGAAAAATATTTTCATTTTTATTAAGCAGGTTAGTAATGTCACATAAATTACTAGTTTTTAAAGATAATAAATAAACTTTTTTTAGGAATTTGTTTTAATTAAATTAAAATATTAAACCACTTATGAAGAATCATGCAACATAAAAACAACTACATAGTTCATTATCGAAAAATTCTGACTTGGTTTAACTTTATATAGTTTTAATCTTCAAATAAACAAAATATTAGCGCAGAATATTGTAATTATTGATGACAGTTTTTAAATTAAAAATCTATTATCTTTTTTGCATTCATATTTACTATTTATTAAACACACGGTATAAGTGTAAGGTGAACAAAAAGTTATCGCTTTACATAACATATCGAAAATCTATTTAATTAAGTAGGCGGCATATTCTTTTTCAGGATAATGCGACTCATTTTTAGCTGCACGAAATTAACATAATATAAACCTAAACTAATAATTTTTACGTATGTTTTCAAATTTTCAATGAAACGTAGCTACTATATAAGTATGAAGAAAAAACATGACGCCAAGTACTTCAATATTAAAAAATGATTAAAAAATAACAGTTAAAAAGCTTTCAAAATTGAAATTTTTTATAACAGGAGTTACTTATTTTTAGATTTATGAAGTGATTCAATGAAATATAAGAAATTATATGATTATAATCCTTTTCTATAATACGCCTTTATTTCAAAATTAATGTTACAATAGAACTTAACAATTAAGGATGTTTGTAGTAACGTAAATTTTAATGTATATTTACGAATATTACATCGTAAACTATTTTCCTCCAAAATTATATATATCCGTAATACATTTTTAAATTTAATTTAATTTCGATATTTCGGTTTTCTAAAACGTATTATTTGTTTATTTGCAAGCTAGTTAGTTAGATCTAAAGTTAAATGTAAAATTTCGAAATTAATAATTATTAAAATTAATATTAAAATGTTAAATTACTCAAGTGACAGAAATTTAGTGTTTTCTATAATATAATTATGGAAAATACTGAACATTCCCATCGTCCTACTACTAACTACCTAGTATAATGAGTTGATTAAAATCTATTTTGACACTCTTTTAATTTTGGGCTGATATCAACCAAAAGTTACATTTTTTTTCAAATATATTTATATAAAAATGTGCATATGAATAATAATAATGTGTTTATGAATATTTTGTATAAATTGTATATCGTAAATGATTATTGTAAATATTTATAAGATTTCAAGAAATGCTTCAATTGAAATAAGAATATAAAATAGCCACAAAAATAGCTAGTAAGCCCCAATTGAAATTTGAAAGCTTAATAAAAAAAAAGAATATAAAATACTTATGTTTAAATTCGTTATTCTTTTATAATGCAAGAAAAATGTAAAATCACTCTTTGCAAACCAAAGTTAATTACGAAAAGAGAATAAAACTAATTGTGAAACTTCTCTAAAAAGATACCAATAATTTTTCTTTAAAAAATGTCTTATTTACTAAAGAAAGTGCTATTGTCCTTAGCATTTGAATGCACATATTTCAATAATTATTATAATTAAAATTATTCTACTACTTCTATGTTAAGATAGAAGTTTTCCTACGAAATTTTGTTAAGGAAATTTAAAAGATAACAAAATTTATGCACAGTTACCGACATTACAGTTTTTTTAAGTTTCTTTATCTATCAATAAAATTTTTCAATTTTATTGATGCTCTACAATAATTTAAAAAATTATATTATCGGTAAAAAGAAATTTCTCACGAGATATTTAAATGCATAGCACTTAATAGTCAAACATTATAATTTAGTTCTGACAATAATTAAACTAATTTTTATCGCTCTATACGCAAGATTTCATGTGTCTCTTCATGTCGCACATGTACTCGAACTTGGTGCCGCATTTCGGGCAAATCTTGTCCTCGAGCTTCGAGTGCTGCTTGCGCAAGTGCAGCTTCAGGTACACGCAGCTCTTGGTGCGGAATTCGCAGAAGGGGCAGGAAATGTCGTTTCCCTTGCCGCAGGTCTTCGCGTGACTGCCCAAGGACTTGCGGTTCTTGTAAGTGTGCTGACACTTGGGGCACTTGTATCGGAAGGTCTCGGCGTGCTTGCCCTCCACGTGAGCGATCAATTCGCGCTTCGACATCGTCGCGAAGTCGCACTGTTCGCAGAAGAAACGATTCCTCAGGTGCATCGCCTGATGAAGACGAAAGTTCTGAAAGCGCTTGAACTGCCTTTTGCACTTCACGCATCGGTACACCAAGCTCGACTTGCACGTCGGACAGATCGTTCTCGATTGGAGCCTCGAGTAGTCCCAGGAGCCTTCGCACTCTGAACAATGCATTGTGCATTTGATCGCCGCTGTTTTGGAAAAATGAACGATTATTATTGAATGAAATTTTTGGTAATAATTTTATTGCTGCTCAAAAGCGATTTAAGATTTCAACAAATTCTCTATTTTTTTTTCGTCTTCTAAATTTTGACCTTATCAAAATGAAATACGCGGTTCCGTTTTTTAGCCTACTTTGTTTTATTAGTTAACGTATCTCTTTTGAGCTTTTCTTTATGTTTGTTTGACTGGGGTAATCCAGACGGCAAAGATAATCAGAAAGTAATCATAAAGAGTTCATGAACAGTATTTATTTTAAACTCTTTTTTGAGAATTCAAAATTTGTTCAAGATATGTCACTAAAGCTAAGTTCAATAAAAGTTCTTAAACTATTCATATTTCTAAATAAGTATTCATAATGAATTCCAAAAGTGTTCTTATAGATAATATACATTTACATTAAAAAATTGTTCTTTTTTAAAACATTATGAATTCGTAAAGAGTTAAATAATTGTTATTTTTTAACTCAATATTATGAGTACATAAAGAATTCAAAAGTAGTTGTTTTTTAACTCATTATCAATGCGGCCACAGCGTCACCAAGCGCAACTTGGACTTGCCAATTGCCATCAAAACACAAAAACACGTGTACTCGTGTAGTAGGATGATAGTATTTTAGCGTTCGCTTCATAACCTCTTCGTGTAAATTAAAAAATTGGAGTAATATTTTATTGACATAGTTTTGAAATTTTTATCTTTAACTAAAAGTTGTTTGCAAATCGATCATTTCTAAAGATTTACTTGTTTATATTTATACTTACAGTCACAAATATATATATCTGTATATATATCTTGTATTTATACATTTAACATGCGTGATTATGTTTGTAAGTATTTATTATTATATTTTGTAATCGCAAAGATTCTATTAAAAATAGACAGTTGAAAGAGTGGTAAAAAATAAATATTAATGATATACAAGATATATATATATATATATATATATTTGTGACTGTACGTATAAATATAAACAAGTAAATCTTTAGAAATGATCGATTTGCCAACAACTTTTAGTGAAAGTGCGACTATTCGTTGCAGCAAAAGTTTTGGTTTCTCCCCGATTACGGACTTCAAAATTCTTTTCGTTTGCTTTCTTCTTTTCTTAATCTACTCTTCTGTTTAGATTTTTTAATCGCTCTGTAGCATGTTGCAAATATTTTTTGCAATGCCGTTGACAGAGTGCTGTCGTGGTCGCAGATGATGTTGCGATAATGTCTGAAAAATGCGGAATTGTAATAAAACATTGAATGAAATCCTGCGTGTGTATAATATACGTATAAATACACATATTTTTACTTACTTATCAATATCTGCAATGTATATTTATGTTTTATTGAGTTGGTGTTCCTCTGGCTCGACCACGAGAATTTTGAAGCAACTAAAAATTGATCAGTGAAGATATTTCTTATTACATTTCGAATCCAATCGCCTGCATCCTTCCCTCCTATGGTTTTAATATACTGCGCCTAGAAATATATTTATTTATTTATTACATACATATTTGCAATTTATCATAAACAATTGTTTTATATGTATTGTGATCAACAAAAAAACACATACTTACATATTCTTTTCTACATTGCTGTGATGTTTCCAACATTTGCTCAAAATTATTGAAACTTTCTTCA
>JAWWEM010050644.1:0-11017 GCA_035582935.1 Ormyrus thymus
ATATTTGGGAAAAGTGTTTAGTCACAAAACTGATGCTAAGTTGAGTGCAGGTATTTTCGATGGTCCTGAAATCCGCAATTTATTTAGAGATACAAAATTTGATGCAACCATAAATGTATCTGAGAAAGCAGCATGGGCAAGTTTCAAAGAAGTAGCAACAAAATTTTTAGGTAACACGAAAGCTGTGGATTACAAAAGCATTGTTGCAAGAATGGTACAAAACTTTAAAAAATTAGGATGCTTAATATACTTGAAACTTCATTTCCTTGATTCACATGTTGATCAATTCCCAGAAAATAACGGAGATTTCAGTGAAGAACAAGGAGAGAGGTTTCACCAGAATTTAAAAGAATCAAGGTCAGTGGGGCATCAATATGTTGGCGGACTACTGCTGGACGATGAAAAGGGAAACGGAGTCAATAGGAAAAAAACGTCGTAGGAATCCGTTACACCGGTCATTCGAAGAAAAACGTATACGTAAACGGAAAGTAATTTGATACTTCAGCGTAGGTTTCAAAATGTGTTTAAAATTCATCTAAGTTAGGTTGTACTTTTCTATGGGAACATGTCAAGATCACAATAAAAACTAAGAAATATGGTTTTGGAGGTAAATTTTTACTTCTTTCGAGTCCCGGAATAAAAAAGTATGTTCCCCTTAATGTATGTTCCTTGACCGACAAATGACCTCGACAAATCATACCGAGGTCAAGGTTACAGTCCTTGGAAAATCAAAATATATTCATCTACTACAAAAAAAATGTACGCATATGTATGAACGTATACACATTGCAATTCAACAGATCAATTGCTTGCAGTGTGAATGGCAATGGCTTTTATGCGCTCTTACAGTTTTTGAAGACGTGCAATGGTCTAAAGTTTATTGAAAAAAAAACATAAAAACTATGTTTTTCCGCAAAAAAAATATATTTTCGATGTATTATGATTCGTAGAATTCAAATTTTGAGTCAAATAAGTCGTATAGATTGTTGTTTTTTTTTAATTTCAAAAAAACCATGTTTTTTGCATTTTTCTCGCAAAGTTGATCATATATCCCATAATATGACTTCAGATTTAAATCAGAGGAAAACCTTAAAAAGGAAGAGAATGATGTCGATGATTTTTTTGATTTACATGATGTACAAAATAATAACGAAACTGATGAGGAGACCAGATATTCATCTAATATTCAGATGCTCTATTCATTCTTGAAGAGAATAAAACGTCATTGATGGATTTAGTTTATGGCGTTCAAAAAGAAAATGGAAAATATATGCTCGGCAACTCGCCAATAAATGTTAATTGCAACACAATCGAAATAACTGAAATAAAATATCGAATGAGCGTTGGGTTAAAATATCCAATGAGCTTCTCGTTAAAAGAGACCCCGATCTACAGCATATTACTAATACGGATAAGCAGAATTCTGAAAAAATTCTGGAAGCAACTAGTGCACACAAAAACATTTTAACGAATATGAACCATGATCCAAACGAACTCGTAGATCGTCTTCGACTATTATCAGCTGAACAATCAACTGGATACCTTAGTCATATCAACGAAATTCATTCGATTACCGAAGAACTTCGATACGCTGGTTGTATATATTAGGTGTCTGAGAAGTTTTTATTTATTTACAAAATGAGCGTTGACGTGTTCGGACGAAACCTAAAACGAAATGAGGGTATTCGAGGTCCTCAGGGAATCGGTTACAAACTCACAGCTGAAGGTAACTACAACATGAAGCAGAAAAAACTATGCCATTTAGGTCCTACTAAAATTAGATGAACCTATAAATTTAAAGACTTTACATGTGGAAATTCAACATTTAATGAATGCAGTATCTGATCTAAAAAAAAAGACTTGGATGAATGAACAGGGACGACATCCTTACGAAATTTAAAAGTTACGATGTTGAAATTTTTACTATAAAAGACATGTTATCTAAACTTTCACCAAACATTGTGACCTTGCAAATAACTACTAAAATTCAGAATACTGTTACGTCCTGCGTAAAATTGATGTAATGAAAACGTAACGTGCAGCTGTGGGAGTCTCGAAACTGTAAGATAGGCCCGAACCTTGGAAGATACCGCTGGAAAACTAAAAGCATTAGAGAGATAAGGACAGAAAGTCAATGAGTCGAATTCAAGGAATCAGGGCTCCACAGTCAAAAGTTGACAACTTTACGACTTGCTACTTTTTCTCTCAGCACGGAAAACAGTCGGTCTAGTAAGATTGTGGGAAAATTTTTACCCAAGGACCGATATCGGCCGTTTTATGATTTCCAGACGTGAGCGCGCGCATTTTTAAGTAAAAATTTTTTTTACGACTAGGGTCTGCCGACGCTCGAAACGCAGGTCAAAAGTGTGTTACCCTCTAACACTAGTTAGAGGTGGATAAAAATTTAACAATTCCACTAAATAAATAGTAAGAGCGCAGGCAGAGTTTAGTCATTGTTAGTTATGAAATCGTATTTATAGATTTAAGTTCTACGCGATATGAAAATATAAAATATATTATAATTATAATAAACAATTGTTAAGTAAATAGTAGAATTAATTCTAATAAACTTTTAATATGTAATTTACGATTAAGAGTAATAGCAATTAATGGCATCGCATGTGGCGAATGCAGAATGCAATGTAACCTTTTAGAAATTAATTAATAAATTGTAAAAGGGCAAGGGACAGTAAAGGCGCTTTCCCTCGCTGGAGCGTTTTTCCTCTCCCTCTCGCTTCTAAAGAGAGAGGTAAAACTAGCATCCACGGATACTAGAGCCTCATTGGAGGGCTGCTTTGCGGCGCAGCTCTCAAATTGGGTATAAGTAGAGGCCCACTGCAGGGATGAGCCAGAACTGAAAAGATTTTCCTCGTGACACGCTCGTCGATATCCGAGGATTATCCTTTCTTTCGACTTTCAAAACTCTCTCTTTCTCTCTCTCTCTCCGATTTTTGTATTTCATTCCAAAAAAAAGAATAATAAGTAAGTTTGAGACTCTAAAATAAAATATTCCTTTATTTTCTTTTTAAGCCGATTTGACAATTTAAATTAATCTTACTTCATCATTAAATAAAATTTACAAATAAAATTAAATAAGTCCAATTTTTGCAATTCGTTCTATTTCCACTTAAAGGAGATGAGTAAAACAAGCTTTTATTTTAAATCGAACTAATAAGCCAAGTGACCTAACCGTCCAGTTTAAGTTTGATTTAATAAATAAAATAAATTAAAACTATTATTTTGAGTTAACAAGCCAAGTGACCTCACCGGTCCAGCTTCGACCAAAATAATAAAGCCAACAAGCCAAGTGACCTAACAGGTCCAGCTTAAAGGCAAAATTATTAAATTCGCCCGAACGTCGAGGGGGGTACAGGGCAGCAAACCGTAAAGACAGATCAGACTAGCTGATCTATCGGCACGTGTTTCAGCCTTCGCGACGCGGGAGGCCGGTTACCTCCTTTCTGAATCGAAAGACCACCTTGCGCCCCATCCCAGCTATTGTGCAGTGGCACAGGCTAAAACGGGGATTAACCGCGAAGATCACGCGTTACGTGACAATACTTCAGAATTAAATTTTAATCCTTACACGCGGAATTGATACCATTTACCCTGCCAAAGGTCGCGGACACAACGGTCACAAAAATCACTTCACTTATTAACCGATTCGACTAGGAAAACGGTCACGGCGAATTAACAAATTATTTTTTTTTAATTAAACCTGTAAATAAAATCTGTCACCTGAAAAGGACTAAAAATGTCTGACAAGGAGGAACCAATTCAAAGGAAAAGAAAATAAAAATTTCACCCTTTGTTATTCTCCCTTTTCTGCTCTGTGAAGTACCACAAAGAAATAATAATCATTAGTTTCGCTAAACGGTAAAAAATCCTATTAATGATTTTACAAAATCAAATCATCGACTTTAATGGCGGAGCGAAATTCAAAAGAAAAATGCTTGGCAAATACGTCTGCACAATTTAACGTTTCAACACGGAATGGCCGCTCGGTTTCCTTCGAGGACCTTTTTCGCCAAAATGCTCAAATTTGCCGAATCATCCTATATCCTAATTTATCAAATAACAATATTAAGTTTAACCAATAATTTCTTTGAGCAACTCTCTTTAATCTGGCGCGCGATTACAAATTTTATTTCGACTGGCTATCTGTCTGTTTTTGGCTATTTAATCATTTTGCTTTATTGTGTGACGTGGTTAAAAATAAAACAATTCGAATTTATCTTTCCCTTAACCACAGACACTATATTTTTATTTAACACAGTTCCTACGCGCTCACACAACAAATTTCTAATTTCTGTAAAAAGGGAGATCCGTCGAGATCTTTCCGGCGCGGGAAAATTTCGCCGAAAAATCCAAATCCGCTCGCGTAGCACACACTCGTCCGTACTCCATTCTCTCTCGCGCTCTCTCACTCCGTCTTGGATCGGCTCCGCCGGCCGAATCCTGGTGCCCGCACACCCGCACACCCACGAACTCTCTCACTGTTGGTCCTGTTGATAAGACATAATAGCCTTGAGAAGTCTCCGTGAATTTCACACTCTCTCGCTCTCTCTCGCTCACCGATCGCGTTAATACAAAAAAATGACCTTAAAGAGGTCTCGCATGCTCACACACTCTCGCTCGCTCTCTCCCGCTTACCGACCGCCTTAACACAGTAAAATGACCTTGAAGAGGCTTCGCAACCGCTAGCACGTGCACGCGACACCGAAGCTGGCTCGGTCACGGAAAAACAAAATTCATATAAACCACTAGGCCTACCAGGGCGCTCGTAGCCTCCAGCGGTTGCCTTCCTCTCGTCCTTTCCGTCCTCTCCGTTCTCTCTGTCGGGGCTGTGTGGCTGCTGCTGCTCGTCCTGGCCTCCGTCCTCTCGTGCGGGCTGGTCAAGGCGGCTGCGGCAGGGCTGCTGGTCGTCTTCGTCGTCGTCGTCGTTGTCGTCGTCGTCGTCGTCATCGACTCGTTCTCACACGCACTCACCACAACGCATTCCTTACAGAACAGAATTATAGTAAAACTATAATACTTACTATAATATAAATGACAGTCGAACTATAGTTGAACTATAATAATTATTATAGTAAACCTATAATAATTTCGTGGTATTATAAGTTAGGGCCCGGTAAATATAGTCAAAAGCTCCTGATGACATACGGGAAAAACGCTAACGAAAAACCAAGGCGC
Source organism: Ormyrus thymus (assembly GCA_035582935.1). Taxonomy (NCBI): domain Eukaryota; kingdom Metazoa; phylum Arthropoda; class Insecta; order Hymenoptera; family Ormyridae; genus Ormyrus; species Ormyrus thymus. Next base: position 5,194 of record JAWWEM010050644.1, read on the forward strand.
TAGATTCCGTGTCCGCAAACTAAAAGCTAACGCCATACAACCTATTTTAAAAGAAGCGACAGCGAAGTCCCTGCAGGCAGAACCCACGAGCAGCACTACAGACCCGACCTTGCTAGTCAAAAGATGCGCGTTCGAATTCCCATGTCGAATCCCTGCCGTGCTCGGGCCTTTAACCTATTTTACTTGTCTAATTTATCAAATTACTTGCAAACTTGCGATTCTTTCAGACGATTCTTACATACATGCTCACAAAGACTGCCGATTCAAAGATAGCCTGCAGATAGCCCAACGCAACGTAACTGAGACGAGCCTATTTCGAATTTGCTGCACGAGACAAAAATAACTGTGAATTATACACAAATCCAAGATAACGACTAATTTTCTATGCGAACCGAAGACAGTCGCGAATTTTCTATGTGAATCCAAGATAACTTCTAATTTATCTCGGAGTTAATCCATTTGTTCCTGAGCGGACATTTAGCTGTCGATTGATTTTTGACTAGAAAAACGTTAAAATACAAACAAAATTTGAAAATTTTCACTGAAAAATAATATTTTACATATCTATTTTAATAAATTTGTAGATAAAAAATTTAATTAGGGTTATAATTAAAATTTATGTTGTAAATGTTATTACTCTACTAAAATGAGACGATTAAAATTTTTCAAATTTTACTTAAAAAAAGTGTCTTGGATTTAACCACACGAAACAAAGACGACCTCGACTATGACCGCCGAGACAACCACTAAGATGTGCACTTTCACGCACTGACTTTCTCGGAATTTATAAGAAAGCAAATAGATTCAAAAGATGTCCACACTAAATCGATCCATTTGTTCACTTTGACTCAACCATTGATTTTTCGGAACTCATTCACTTGATTTCGCAAAACCGAACTAAAAGACATTTGTACACTTGCGAACGCGCACTTGGCCTTTCACCCGACAAGGTATTTTTTTCAGTGCTCAGCCCTCTTCTCTTTGGCAACATTAGATTGCTCGTAAGCTCAAACAAATGGATGAATACAAGGGATTAATAATTTCGGATTAATTGCTAGGAGAGTGTATGGGTTCCGCTGTCCGAATCTGCCTCGAACGCGCTACGTTACCGAAAATACACAATGTTACAAAATATATCGATTTATTTTAAAACTTCACAAAGGACCCTGTTGAAAATATCCGGCAGGATATCCACTCGGATGAAACCGGATTCCGGCCGGATCAATAGATAGGCGGATTTTCAGTCCGATATCGCTAAAAATCAGCCGGATCAAAATCTGGTTTCATCAGAGTGGATATCGGGGAGGAAATCCGGGTCGGTTTTCCGCCCGGATATCCTGCCGAAAGTAAAAAATCATATTAAATATTACAGAAAATTAGATAGCACTTATAATACGAACACGCAATACCACTTAACCAATAACGAGTAAGCCATCTTAAAACAATAGGGTAAAAGTCGACGCACACTTTTAAACACGTAATTCATCCATCCAATTGACCATTAAATGCTTACATACACTTACGCATTAAAACAAATAAATGGAATCAAAAAATAAATTAATAACTTTAAAAATAAATTAATAACCAGAAGAACCAGAGAACCATTTAAATAAAGAGATTGAAAAGTTACGAATCGAAAACGCTTTTCTAAGAAGACTAATATCGATTTCCGAAGGTAAAAACTCTCTCCTTTTACTTATCATTCACTTTCTCTTACTCGCCTCTTACTGTAAAGCCGAAATACTTTTACAATTACTTTAAATACTCCCCTGTTTTAAATATTTATAATTTTCTTGAGAATTATAATCGTAATAATGGCAATTTTCATACCTTTAAGTTAATAACGTAAATTCGTCAAAGTATATGTTCAATAAGAATTTAACGAAGCATTAATGATTGTAGAATCCTCATTCCCTATGACTTATAAAAAAGACGATTTTCGCAGTCGTTGAATTTTATTTTTATTTAAAAGTAATATAATTGCAAAAGTCAAAGGAGCTCTTTTGCTTTAAAAGTTAAGTTATAATATAAAAGAACCCACAGATTTTTTAAAATAAACAAAAAAAAATTTTTTAAAAAATTTAGCAGCTGATGTTTTTGAAAGAAGGATGCAGAATTTGATGACTACGATGGATGAAATAGAAAACAAAGTAAATCGTATTCTTGCCCCTATAATTAATACCAGCGAAACCACTCCTAAGATAAAAAAATAGGAAGATTTTACTGCATATTAAATAAAAAATCTATTTTCAAAAACCTGAAATAGTTAATTACTTCAGTTAAAATTTTTTTAATTAATTATTAATTAATAATAAATGTTAGCTCGATTCTTATTGATTTCTATAAGTTACTATACTTTCAATAAAGATAAAGTTAACAAATTTAAATATAGTTCTAATGATTAAAAATTTGTTATTAAATTTTCTCATCCTATATAAAGTGTAACTTTAGAAAACGTTTCTGCAACATTTTTTCAATCTATAGCGACCTAGCTACACAACAAAACGGGCATTGCTTAGGTTGCAGAAATTTTACAGTACGGGGGTTCTACATTACGTTCCGAGGAATCGTGTATCGCGTGGCGTGTGCCACGTGAAAAAAAATGGTTGTTCCCCATAAATCTGAAGCAAAAGTTATAAAGTTACATAAGTTATTTCACACGGTATACAGCACACGTCACACGGAATGTGATGTAGAGCCCCCGTAGAGTTTACAATGTTCCGTGTTATACGGGATATAGTAGCCATTCAAATTTACAGTATGAAATTGAAACGAAAAATTTAGACGAAATAAATGGTTCTATTTCAAGAAGTGAAATCTTAAAAAGGTAAACAGATACTACCATCTTATTTCAATAACATAAATATATAAATAATTGAATAATCTTGAAATTAAAAAGCACCTTTAAATTTATAGCCCATTTTTTGAAAACTTAAGAAAATGCACCATCTCTGAGCCGAAGCTATTTTTTAACGAAGCGCTATCGATTATGTTTACCAAGGAAACGCTTGCCACATCAAGCTTAACCGGAAAATCTAGCGGAGCATTTAAGGATCGAGAGGCGAAGAGGCAGCTAGACCCGGAAATAATGGCTGAGATTCTAAGTAAATCCTATTAAACGCTATTTTTAAATAATAAAAACAAAATGCTAAATAAAACCTATACGATTACGCTTGTAAAGTAAACATACTTTAACGGATATTATTCGACTTTAAAAAACGCGCGTCCACCGTTTTTAATTTTTCAAATAGTTATACAATCAAAATTAATACCTGAACCTTGTTCATAGCTGTCACTATTTAACGAAAACTTATTGCTTTTTGTACTAAATTAGGACTTTTTATACTAAATTGCTTTTTATACTAAATTAGCATAGATTATTATCAAGCACCAACTTAATTGTGTTATAAAAATATTAAAATATATTTACAGACTACGCATTGAACATTTTTAAAGAAAAAAGAAACGAGAAGAACTGCAGAGTATATTGCACGCCGTGGCCCGATCAAAATGCAATAATGCTGGAAAGATAAGAACTAAGGGAAAGGAACCAAAGGAAGAAACGGATGGATAGGTTCCTAAATGCTTCAACAATATATAATTAATTAAAATAATAATTCTATATGTTATATTCAGTTATTGATTTAATAAATTATTAAACTATCTGTTTAAAATATACCAGTTTATTAATTATTGCATTAAGCACCAAAGAGAGTGGCAATAGAAAGCTTTTCTGGTCATATGGTCAATGTAGATTCTACAAAATCACTTTATAACTGCACGGCTATAATGAGCCACAACGCTAATTGGGTTTGAAACTTCCTTTTGATAGTCATTACGTAAATAACTTTCATACAAGAATGATATAGCAGAAAATAATATAGTAATTTTATATAGAATATAGTTCCAGATTATCGTCAACTACTATAGTGGTAAAGTTATGACTACCTTTTACCACCGTGGTGATGGAGTAGTAATTATAGTATTCACTTAAAGAATAGAGTTCTACACTATAGTAATGTACAATAAAAGTCATGAAGAAAGGGCTATAATTACTTTCTGTAAAATCAAGTAGGGTCATGACTATAGTTAGCCGCTATAGTGATGGAGTAGTTATTACAGCATTTATTATACAATGTAATTCTCACCTATAGTAACGTACTATATTCATGTAGTAAATACTATAGTAATTTATTGTAAAATATAGTTTCAGTCTATAATCTTAGACTATACTAAGCTACTGTAGTGGTAGGGTCGCGACTAGAACGAACAACTATAGTGATGGAGTAGTTATTACAGCATTTATTATAGAATGTAGTTCTCGACTATAGCCACGTACTTTAGTCATGCAGTAAATACTATAATAGTGTTTTCTAAAATGTAGTGGACTACAACTGTGGACTGGAAGCAGTTACTATAGTTGTAGGGTCGCGACTACAGTGAGTCATTATAGTGGTGGGGTAGTTATTACAGCATTTCTTATAGAATGTAGTTCTCGACTATAGTTACGTACTATAGTCATATAGTAAAAACTATAGTAATTTATTCTAAAATATAGTATCAGACTATAATCTACGACTGTAGCAAGCTACAGTAGTGGTATTGTCGTGAATATAGTTAGCCACTATAGTGATGGAGTAGTTATTACAGTATTTATTATGGAATAGTTCTCGACTATAGAAGCGTACTATAGTCATGTAGTAAATATTATAATAATTTTTTTTATATTGAAGTGGTAGACTACAGTTGGAGACTGTAAACAGTTACTATAGTTTTAGGGTCGCGACTACAGTGAGCTACTATAGTGATGGGGTAGTTATTACAGAGTTTATTATGGAATTTAGTTCTCGACTATAGTTGCGTACTATAGTCATATAGTAAATACTATAGTAATTTACTGTAAAATGTAGTTTCAGACTATAGTCATGGACTATATTTACGTACTATAGTCATGTAGTAAATACTGTAAAAATATATTGTAAAATGTAGTTTCAAACTATAGTCATGGACTATAGTTACGTACTATAGTCATGTAGTAAATACTATAGTAATTTATTGTACAATGTAGTTTTAGACTACAGTTGCAGACTATAGTAAGTTACTATAGTCATGTAGTAATTACTATAGTATTATGTCTAACAGTATGTAGTACATCACTATAGTAATCAACTACAGTGTATAAGCTAGGATTATAGTAGCATTTTGGTGGCCATAGTACTTGACTATAGTTCATACTTATAATACCGCGAAATTATTATAGGTTTACTATTATTATAGTTCAACTGCAGTTGGACTATAATTTATATTATAGTAAGTATTATAGTTTTACTATAATTTTGTTCCGTAAGGGATCCGCTCGCACCAAAGCACCGGGAAGAACTCCTAACTTTGCACCTAAGGGCGAAACTCTTGCACCTTCTAACACCGCTTTCCTCAATCGACCGCTCTCCTCGACTATCTGGAACGAACTCCCTCGCGGCCCGTCGAAAATCGACGAGGCCCGCCGAACGTGGCGCTGCCAGTTCATCGCGCGCGCCCTAAAGTAACCCGCAAATCGACCGCGATCGACACATTTTCCCTCTCTTTTCCACTCACACACGCTTAGCAGGGACAATACCCCGACCACGCCCAATCTACATACACATACGTTTCGCATAGCAGCTCCGCAGCTCCTTACGTTGCCCCGAAATCCTCCTCTCTCACGTTCTCTCTCGTCGGTCGTTGGCTCTCCGCGCATGCAACAAATAAATAATTCGCCTTTTAGTAAGGTGAAATTATAACATGCGGAGAGCCAGGCATTCTCTCTCTCTCTCTCTCTCTCTCT
>JAWWEM010050645.1:0-11015 GCA_035582935.1 Ormyrus thymus
AACAAATTAGCAACAAATTATGAAATAGTTTTTATTGTGTCGGGCTATATTGGTTAGGCTAGCTTAATAGACGTGAACGGGGAGGATGGGGCGGGGGGTGGGGCACCGCCGTTCGAGGGTCTCTCGCGGCGTATTTTGGCAGGGTACACACACGCGCCGCTCGCTGACGCAGGAGGTTGCCCAAATTAAACAACGTCCGGAGGGCCTCGCCTAATTTACAATGACCGACGCAACGTAAGCGCTACTCTGCCGGCTGCCTTCTGTCCTTAGTTACCTCCCTCCTTACGTCCGCGAGCGGCGTTATTTAGCTCGAGAGTTCGCGCTTGGAACCCGAAGGACTCGCTTAATGAAAACGTTAACGGGGCCACTGACTTATGCGGTCCAAACTCCAGACGTTCTTGGGGCCACGCCGCCAAGGCGGTTGGTACAATTGATAGGATTTCGGAGAAAACTGATCTGTGGTGCGGAAATCAATAATGGGGATAATCGAACCGATTGAAATCCGCTCTGTCAGAATGAAAATATCGCGAATAAGCTGCTTCTAACAGACGATAAACAGAGTTAGGAACGACGACGTGTCCTGAGAGAGAGCTGCTCTAATTGTGTCAGTAAATAGCAGTTGGTTCGATTAGCCGGAGGGCCGGTTGTTTAGTCTCTCTCTCTCTCTCTCTCTCTCTCTCTCTCTCTCTCGTGCTCAGACAGATCTACGAGGAGATGGGACGTCGCGGCTTTCAGCGTCTTAGGCTTTGTTCATTCACGACTGGTCCCCCGGTCCGTTGTTTTCTCCGCCGCAGGAACCTGGAGTGCATCGATCGAGACGCGCGCCATCCAGGAGATGAAGGAGGAGGAGGCGGAGGTGACCGCGGAGTTGGCATCGTTATCGGATGCTCCGCTGCCGGCTAGGCGATTATATAGCTAATCTGTCGCTACAGGAGTACGCGGTTAAGCGATCTGACCCTCACCTTAGCCTCGTGGATTTGCCTGGTATCAGGGAGGACGGGTCTCAATTGTTGCCGGAGATTCGCGGATCCCGGAGATCTCTCTCGCCCGTAATTGATGGAGAGGCGCCGCCGCTGTTCTTTGACGGGATTTCGAGCAGGCGTGAGCTGGAATTCTGCCGTCTGATTGTCGGGGCTTTGTCGAAAAGGATTTGGCTCTCTGTGGTTCATTTGCGAAATGTCAATAGGGTATTTTAATGAAATAGTCGGGGTATTATTAGGTCAGTGAAACCTTATTTTGAGAGTACAATCGGATGTACCATTAGAGGGGATTGATGTATAAATGCGTTACCTCGGTCAATCAAATTATAAAATGACTGATGCGGCTAAAAGCTTTTTCTAATTGCATTAAAATGGAAATCTTGATTGCTGTGAAAAAATTTGTTTGCTATACTAAATTTACTCTTGTGTAGCTTTTAGAACTTGATCATGCGAGAAATCAAATCACCGCCCACTAAACTTTGTAAATTTGCGTATTTTATGCCTCCGAGCGACTATTAACAGCGACATTACATGTATTACATATCCTTTCATTGTACCGAAAGAGAATATTAAAGGCACTTCGGAGTGCAGCGGAATCCGCTTCTAATCCCTCCATTCGAATCAATGTTAAAACAAATTCCCTACCTCCGTCGAAATCGCTCACGTTCGCACCCCCCGGGCAATTTGACAAATCTCCACCTATCAATGGATTCATCAGCGTCACCCGGAGTGCTCTCCCATTCGGCGTCGTAGCCATCTCCTCAAGAGCCGTTCAAATCAAATCGCGCTCCGGAGGAAAAAAGGCCCGCACGTCCCCAGACGCCCCAAATGGCCCTGTTAAATTTGCGCGCGGGCCATCGAGAGCGCATTAGAAAGTTTGCGTCTCGACTTTGATTATCCGCAGTGTCCGTCGGCTCTCGTCGATAATGGCAGACATCCGAGGAGGAGCGGTGCGGTCCACTCTTTTCATGCGTCCGTCTGGAGTCCCCGTCATTAGTGTGTGTCCCGTCCCCGCTGGGAGTTCCTCTCTGCCATTGAAACTTCCAAGGATATATCCAGGGGACATATAATAATCCAGGCTCTCTCTCTCTCGCGCGCATCCACCGCTGTAAGCTGCAGTATAGGGGATGGAGCAATGACTGTGTAATTAATCCCTCTCCGACTCGTCGCCGGCGCCGCAACCGCGCCTGCATGCGAGAGTGGGCTATATCCATATTGCACTTGAGCGAAATCGGACTACTTGGAGTGCTCAGCCGAGCCGCGCATTTACGAGAGTTGTGAGCGCTGATTTATTGGCTGTCTAGCTCTCTCACTGTATATATCTATTATGCTTATAAACACGGACGCGCGCAAGTACACGGGTATGGATTTTGTATATACCCTGAGCCGGGCTGATGCTCGTTTTAATGAATCATCTGCGAATGGGTCTTGTCATTGCTCGCCGCCGAGAACTTTGGACGATTATGAGCACTTGGCGCACTGACAACATTCGCGAACATACCCCCGGCCCCGGATTTGTGACACGCTTCAAAATACAATTAGAAACTTTGACCGGGGTCGTTTTTGTGTAACAACCGAAGCTTTCAACCTAAATGGACGGGCGACTCTTGAATTAAATCTGTTCCGCGGAACGAAGTCGCCCACTTCTGTTTGCATCTTAAGAAAGCCAAGCCTTTTTTCCACGTCGGCTTAGCGCGGATCGGAATATTTTCGCAACGCTAAACTAATCTCCGAACCAACTCTCAGCTCTGCATTCAATCATCAATATTTAACGTCCAAAGCCGGGAGCGGAGCCCATAAATCTCGCCATTTCGAAAATCCAAGCTTGCGAAGGAGCTCGAGAACAGCCTGGCTCTTGCGGACTACCAGGACAAATGAAGCAGCCCCTCGACGGTATGCACAAACGAACGAACGAGCGGACGGACGGACGGACGGGGTGCGCCGCGGTCTCTCGTGTTTGCTTTTTCGTCGGGCGTTTGCATTCGCGCGACTCAGTTGCACTTGATCATTAATAAAAGCTTCGCCGTGCCGTTGCATTATGCAGTGTCCGCGGTCTTGTTCGTTAAGGAGCCGCTGGCTTTTTTATTTTTCCCGGAAAAACAACGAAGCCAGTTAGTCCCCTGTCCCTGCGAAATATGCCGCCGCCGCCTCGGCTCGGCTGGATTATTAATGGACGCGCAGTCGAGTGGTACGTGAACGACTTTTTAATTGACAGGATTTACATTTTTGAGGTGTTTAAGTTTGCATGCATGTTAGCTTAATAGTTTTTAGTTTTTCATGGCGGCGCGATGTGCAGCATTTTTGAAAAGAAAAGCTGTCAGAAACTGTTTTTATAAATTCGCAAACTCGTTTGCGAAATTTACGCGGACTATAAATAATTTAAAAAAAAATTCATGAAGTACAAAAAGTATCCGCAGTTCAACGTTACTTGACGTAAATCTTCTCTCGCATTTTTGCGCGAAGTAAAGTTTTTTACTGACTGTGCAGTTTTTTAATTTCCTTGAAGAATTGCACGTGTATTCTTTAAGGTTGAATAAGTGAATCGCAGTCATTTTAAAGTTCAGTAATAATTGTACTATTAAAAGTGTTGGACGAAGAAAATTTAACAACTCTCATATGAAGAGCACAAAAGAACAAGAACTTTTAATCTCCCGCTGAAAGAGCGTCAATTACAAGCCCCTTTGAAAGTCAGTCTTTTTCTCCCAGCCACAAATACGTCAAATTAGCCAGCGCTTCCAGAAAATTAAAACACTTTCAACAAACAAAAAAAAAAAAATGCTCGCGCCCAGACTTTTTGTCTCTCCGCCCAAACGATGCGCGAAACTTTCACCGATCGGCCCAACTTCCAGTTCCGAATCGACGAAGACCCGGCTGGGAGTTTATGCATTATGCATCCGTCTGTTGGTGATTTTTCCGTGCCTCAGTCCGGCGCTTTGTCCGCTGATTACTTTGTAACTGTGTCGCACATCCACACCCCCTCGTTTGCCTCCTTTTCCCCGAGGTTTATTTAACGACTTTTTGCCCCCAAGAACTTTTCGAGTGGAATTCGATGAATTGCTCCCTTTTTACGGATGAGTGCCAGGACTCCGTGTAAAGTACCGTCTATGTAGTGGCGTGTGAAGAACTATCTGCGTAGCGGCGGAGTAGAGTACGGCGCGAGCTGAGGTGAAATTTGAATAAAGAGTGCTTAAATCATCATGATTCGTTGAAATTTTATTCATTAGGAGTGAAATTGATAAAATATTGTGCTAAAACAGAGGAGTATATTTGAAAATTTGATAATTTATGAATACTTATGTTTCTTTTTTTTGGTTTTGGAAGAAATAAAAATGTACAAATGAAATTATTACCGACAAAGTTTCTAATAAAAGCTTTTACGATCTCACTAAAAACGGTTACAATTCATAAATTTTTGTTGCTCATAAGAGGTTTATTGAAATACGGATGATATTTAGAGCCAGTAAATCATTTTTATTGAGTAACATTATCTAACATAAATGATTAGTTAAAAAATGATGCGCGTAATATAAACCTTTTCAACATCAACGAAAATCTATAAAAAATGACATTCGATCGATCCTTCCTTAAACAAAGACACGTCCCCGCCAAGTTTACAATCCCGGCATTCTCGCGGGAAAAAATGTTTCCAGCTCTTAGTTAATCCAGTACTCGGGCGAAGCGACGGAGAGGGGCGGGGGAGCGAAAAAAAAAGGCAGCAGCAGCAACCAGCGGCCTCAAAGGAGCGGCTCAAAGCTCGGATGAGCGGAATTTCATTGGCTCGGGGGCTCGGCCAAAAAGCCCGGCGCGGTCGCGCGGCCACTTTGTGAATTTCATTAGCGCCGGGGAATCAAGAAAGGGCGCTGCTGCCGAGACATTTGCAATTCCGTCTGGGCAATTAAAAACGTCTGCACGCAACGCACGACGTGTGGCTTTGAGGCTGCGGCGCGATTTCGCCGTGCCTTTTTCCGCATTTACGCGCGCTGCGCGCCCCTTTGTTCTTTGGGGGGGCATTATGCGCCGCCGACCTTTCGGGCGCTCTTTTCGCTGCCCCGTTTTATTTGCGGGACTGCGAGAGCCGCGTTTCAAGCGGTTGGATCTCGATTCTACATGCCTTATTTCCTCAGCTCGAGAAATGTTCATTGAGTGATTATAAAGACTGCTATAAAGTATTTAAAATTTCCATATTTTTAAATACTGGTATAGTACTGAAATAATCTCGAAACATATAATGACATTGGAATCTGCGATTAATCTCATTTTTTGCGTTTATCCTCGTAAAATTGTAAAAGTTGCAAAATTAATTTATCGCTCAAAACTATTCGAAGCGATTATCCATAAATAAGAGAACCAATACGTAAATTATCCCACGGAAATAAAATTAAGAATTCACCTCCGCATCGTAAGACTCAGCTCAAGGCAGAACTCGCCTTGAAAGTTACACGAGCCAGGAAGTACAGGGAGCATCGATTTAGGAAAATTTGAAATTCCGTAGTTTTACAGGGGCGCTAGTCAAACTATACGCCCCACGCCCATAGATCAAACTCTCGAGTTACCCTTTAAAGACACACGAGGTACACGTACGGACAAGCCTCGAGCCTCGTTATTCATTCATCCGCTCGTTTCTTTTTCCATCGGCGCATTTATCTCCGACTCGCGTTCGCGCTATACATCCTCGAACTCATCACTGCTGCGAGCGGGCGCACCTTCGCCCCTCTCCTTTCAACTTTCTCGGCTTTCCATTTGTCACAGCGACGAGCGACGAGAGCCGCTTCGTGCCGCGATCCGTCTTTTTGAGCTTTGTGGCTGTTGTGCACTTGCGCCCTTTTGCGCATCGGCTTTGATGAAACGGGGAGCGTAGCGATATGCGAGCGTTAAATATTCGGAACGCGGTGAGCTGGAAAATTATTAGCTCTCGGAATGAGGACGACTCTTTTTTTTCGGCGAAATAATCCGAGAATGCGGGTACGAGAGTAAATGTTTAGCTTTCAACTCGCTGGAATTGCTTGCACCTAATTAAAAAGAGTTTCAATTGATATAAATGAAAAATGAAATTTTACATCGAATACGTCAAATATAAATTATATTACACTTTATCAATGATAAAACTTTTTCGGCATAAAAAATTCATCCTTGTATATAAAGATTCAAACGCTGCTGAAATATTCGCGAATTTATCGAGTTATCCATAATCAAATCAGCTGAAAAATCGTGCTCAATCCATATAAAAAAGTAGACACGAGAAGCGTTTTAAACCGGCATCATTCCTCCTCGCGTAAGGTTTTAATAACAGTAGCCAATAAAAACCGAGCCCGAATCATTGTTCCGAAAATCCGTTTGAAATATTTAGCGGACAGGCACGCAAAACGAACGTGTAACTAAAATACTTCGTTAATCAACAGCGAAAATAGACGCGCGCACAAAAGGAAAGCCGTTTTTCGGCCTTCCGCATCCTCGAAACGTCGATCACCATTAAAAAGTATAAATAAACCGCGCGCAATAATTGGGGGGGGGGGGCGGCAAAAATCTCGACCGCGCGAATAATTTGAGTGCGCGCGTCACGCGCAAGGCTCATGTAAATTTTAATTTTCTGCTTGATCTGTCGGATTTTCCGCGGACAACGAGTGTCAAAAGCAGCGCCGCTTTACGAAGAGGGAAGAAACGCAGAAGTCGGCCGACAACGCCGCGGTAATGCGATGTTTAATTAGCAGACGAATGAATCGAGCGGGAAGCGAAAAAACCAGTTTTCGGAGACAAAGGGATCGCGATCAATGTTCGATAATAAATCTATTTTTCATTTAAACCGAAGCATTTAAAAACAAAGTCCATCAATAATAAAGCAAAAGACGCATAAAAATAGCCTCTCCCCCCGACGGCAAGCGATATTCCACTTGGACGCATCGAAGGAATACAAACGGAGCCTCGCCTCTGTCGCCTTATCTATTCAGCGGCTAGCGACAATTGCGCCATATTCAAATGGCCGGGCAGAAGTAGCATAGCGGCGGCGGCGCATCAGTATTCCCGGGACTTTTCGCCAGCTTCCGCGGGAAGTGCGACGGATCCACGTACGTGATAATGAGTACAACGAGAGGCCGGCGTAGGCGCGCGCGAGGCTGTGCCTAACACCTCCGTGTGAACGAGGCGGCTGCCGTGTCGTAAGCTTTTTCTTTTCTGCTTGCCGGGTCTGCTTTATGCGGCCAGTGCTGATTATTTACGGCCGGCTATTCGCGAGAGCCTCGTCGGCTAATGCTGGGACAATGCTTTCGCATTATTCTTGATAAGAGGCTTGTCTTTGAAGAATTGCTTATAATTTTCCACGCAAAAGTTCAAATTGATAATGTTAAAATGTTATTCTTGTGATTGGTGAAAAAATATTTATACACTTTCTACTGCATTTAATAATTATTATTAGAAAGAAAATGGCTTCATCTTTGCTTCCTAGAACATTTATTTGTTATAACCGGAACTCTACAAACTTCGCTATGCCCATAAATTTCAAGGCATAACTTTGTACTAGAAAAACCCGAATAACAAAGGGTAGTCGCTCTTGTTTCGCGAGATTACCCTTGAAAATTCATTGATTACACTTGATGTAATTCACAACTTTGGAGTTTGAGCGCGAAATCAACTTATCTCGCGCTTAGACACTTTAATCTTGCGAAGATCATGGCTGCGGTAAGTCGCTTTATGTACGTACGCCCAGCAAAGTCACGACTTTGCTTGTTCGCGAAAATTTTCCGGGGATACTTTATTATGCGAGCTTTCGTCGCAGCTGCGGAGCTTTTGCAAGTTCGAGGTTTCGCGGCGAAATTGTGTACAGACTGATGAATTATCGAAAGCGAGATTTTGCTTTGTTTGTGCTGTTGAAAATTGCGGGGATTTTTAGCCCCTTTTAGGGGCTTAATTAACGTAGTTACTTGGATTAGTCAAGATGTAAAGGCAGTTGAGTTTAGAAGCGAGAGTCAAATGTGAAGTTTTATAATTATTTAGTCGTTCTAATTTTGATATTTGAAATGTCCTCATTTTATCACCTAGTATACCTAGTATTATTAAAAAAGATATAAAATTTCATAAATTTCTCGTACAATATTGACATTGTCTTCAAATAGGAGCGGTATGGAGAAATGTACGTAATTATACTTATAAAAAAAAACTTTGGAATGTAGTATCGCATAATTCTAGCACCTTATTCTGCACAAAATATGCACACATATAGGAAAACAATTAAGGAACTTTATAGTCCTTGAAACTAGTAATGCATATATAACTTGTTGATTATATCCCTTCATCAATTATGTATCGATTGGAAATATACGACCTAAATAATAATGATGAGCAAATAGTTCGAACAAAACTCATCTCCATGGCAATAAACTCAAAGTTTCTCTCCATAATATCTAAATTTCCGATTTTGAAATTTATATGCGACGTCATATCTCCCGCAGCAATGACATTCACAGCTACCATATTACATTGCCTCAGCAATATTGATATGATATTGCCAATATCTCAGCAAGATTACTGTTGATAGTCATTGCTATACATGAGACATAAAGGCACAAAATAGCGGACCCGCCTGGTGCAACAGCTCCACTATGAAGGGCAGGAGCTCTACCGAAGCTTTTTCCGTGACTCTTCCCCGTAAAAAGCTTCCTTGTAATCGCTTTAGATAAGCACCGACAGGCGGCGCAGAGGGCATCTTATCTGGTCACGTAACAAAAAGAATGTCGCGAAATTTGTCACTCCTGGCTCGCGGCGTGTAATTTGCAGACAGGCTCGACCTCAATCAGCCTACAAACGACATTAACAGCCGTCGTCCAGCATCGTCGCTTCCACGTATATATATATATATATATATATATACATGCGCAAGGAGTCGGCGCCGACTCTTAAGCACGAAGACGCCCCGTACAATTTGCATCAAAGTGAAATGCGCCCTCGGAGTTGTTCGAGCCGCGGAACTTCGTCATCGAATTTCGAACAGTCACGTCACGCCCTCGTTACACGCTCTGTATGTATATAGGGTATACGAGACGGAGTGCCCCTCCGCGGGCCGGTAATTGCCAAGGCTCGGCCAGCGTTGGACAGACGTTCGATCGACCCCGGCCAATGTTTCTTATCGCTCCTCTTACCGCCGCCGGCTCTTATTGTACTTTAAATTACGCTTTTATGGAAAGTTTGTGCAGTTTACGCTGTATGATAAAAAATACTAAAAGCGCGCTAAATTACTTGAATGTGGACAATTATTATACAACTTTTTTTTACAATTTTATCTCGTCTTAGACAATAGTCATTCAAAACTTCAATTTCAATATTTTCATTACTTTACGGCAGATTTGCACTATTTCGCCAATTCAACTGCTATATAACATAATCATTAAAAACCGTATAATAATTAATATGCTACGTATTTGGTTTTTTGTTTAAGTGAAAAAATGTTAATCAAATTGTTCTCTATCAATTCGTGTAAAATCGATAGGAAATCTTTACACTAACCTTTGATATGTAAATTTTGCCGTAAGAGAGTTGTATAGCTGACAATTACAGTTTTTGCCTGGCTTTAATGGCTTTTTTCAGCCACCACAATTTCAATTTGACAAATTTCCAAAGAAAATCTCAGTTATACCAATCAATTTTGCATTCGCTGCATCTCTTTATACGGTATCATTTTGATTTCGTATAAAAATATTCATTTAAAAACAATTTTTTTATTTTAACAAACGTTTTTGCTTGTTTTGTTGAAATCAACAGTTTTGTTTTCAATCAAAATATTTAAACTGCAAACTTCCTTGAAAGGAATATATAATGGATTACCTAAATTCTAGAATCTGTGGGGTTTGAAAAAACTGTATTTTTCAAGCAAGTACACAAGGTACAATGCTAAGAAAACCGTACAACATGTGGTCCCTGAACTACAGTTTCAAATATAAATAATGCTCAAAGTTTTTGAAAATTTGTTAGTTTAGAAAATCGACTTCACAATGTAGAAAAGTTATACATAGCAGCTTTTATTTTTAAAAATTAAATAAAAAACCTGTACTACCCTGGTAGAAATTGAAAACATTTTCAGAGCATTTTTTGGCTAGTTTTTCATAAATGGCCAAAAAATACTCCATAATTGGCCAATAAATGCTAAAATTTAATCTCAAAGCATTAAAAATGGTTTGATTTCTACTAGAGTAAATGTAATAGATTTGAAAATAATAATCACGTAAATTGAGCATGGAGACGTAATGAATTCGAACCTTTGGCGTCCCTGCAATTTCAAATTTCCAAATCTCACAAAATTTCCAAAGATACATATTCCGAGTTGTATACCCCAGCAGCGGACGGCGTGAGCGTCCAACTTTCAGTCTCGCGGTCAACGAACGTAAATTCCTCGCGAGAACTTGAGGATTCGAGTGCATGCGTTCGACTAATTCGTTCCACAAATTATTTGACTTACGCTTAATTACAGGTCCGGGCTCCGCGCGCCTTGGTGCCGTGTTTGGACCCCAGGCATTCCGGAATACGCTTAAGGCCGACGGACGTTCACGATTCACGGATGAGAATTTGCTGATACTAATTGCTCCGATTTATCCAATTCTTTTCAATTATCAACTGTAATTGAAAAGTATTTATTTGTCGAGGGCGCTCAAGTTGATGGCTTCGTAAATTTATTGATCTATTACTGAAATATTTCGCGTGATGTAATTCCTGTACTTTTGATAAATTACATGACATGAATTATCATGCTATTAGGCCGTTATTAAATAATTAAAGTAGCTAAATGAATGTACTTATTAAAAATAAATTCGCTAACTACTTGAGCGAAAATTGACAGAAAGCATTACGATTTAAATATAGCTAAAATAAGAAGTGAATTGCAGTTGAATATATTTCGCCGTAACCCTGGTAGAAAATAAAGCAGTCCCGCTGGTTAAAATATTAAGCACTACCTAATTTTTTTTAAGCTAATCATTAAGCACTTGTTAGTGAGCAGTGCGGCAGTGCTGACAGCTACAGGTTACCCTCTGTTGGTAACACATAACCTCTTAA
>JAWWEM010050646.1:0-11003 GCA_035582935.1 Ormyrus thymus
GCCGGCTGCGGCGCAGCAGCAGCAGCAGCAGCAGCCCTGCGGAAGCGGCGGCGCGGTGACGCCCGGCGGCTTCGTCAACGGCGAGGGCTCGGAGGAGTTCCTGTCGACGGGACGCACCGGGCGCAGGAACGCCATGCCGGACATACTCGGGGAGCACGCCGAGACCGACGTCGCCGATCTGCCTGAGAAGTTCGCCGCTCTCAGCACCGGTTGGTTCTGCTCTCCTAAGTTTCTTTTGGGTTTCGAGCTGCTCCGGGGACGATGAGCATTAGGCTCGGTAAATGCTTGATCGGTGGGCGGGTAACGCTCGCGATTGCTTGGACGAAGGTCAGCGGGTGATTCGGGTGAAAGAAAATTAAATTAAGAGACTGTACTTTTCGAATTGTTTGTTCAATTTCTGGACAACGGGCGTGGCCGCGTCGATCGTTCAGTTTTTGATTAAAGCTTTTTACTTTCATAAAAAAAGCTGCGGCAAACCACCGCGGCTGTGTTCGACGCAAGGGAATTATTACGTTAGTATAAAGGCGGCAATGAAATTTCGAGCCGAGTATTTTTCGCGAAAAAGAACCGCGCTCGGTCAGACTCAATATCCACTGCGTGCCCCGCGCGTCAAAACTCTGCAGTAACATTTCAACAGAATTCCAATTCCGATAAAAAGTTTACGAAGCCCAGCTGTTTCTCACCTCCCCCCCCCCACCCGCTCTAAAACTCGATCGCTCGAGCCGCTCGCAAAAAACCCGAAGCGCCGGCGATCTTACTCTCCGGTCGACCTCACGCTCCCGTGCCGATCTCTGTTCCAGATATGCCGGGGGCAAGCGGCGCCGCGAGGAGCCAAGCGGAGCCGGGACCATCGCAGCAGCACGCCGGCTGACAGGATCGCCGCACCTCCTGGGGAATGAATTGAGCGGCCAGCCAGCGGGGAGAACTGTCCCCCCGACGGAGGCCCGATCCGCGGGGCTGGATTTCGGCGCGAGCGCCGTCGAGAGCGCGGGGGGCAGTGTGTAAATAGGCGCTCGGCCCCACCCCCCCTCTCCCTCTCTCTCGCGCCCACCCCCCCCTTCCGCCCCGAAGCGCGGTCCGGGGGAGAGAACGACGGAGATATCGTCTAGATCGATATAGCTTTAAGCGCGCAGATATATATGTACATTATATATATGTACGTACTCCGCGTGCAGCGCGGAGGATGCACAAAAGGGAGAGGACCGCCGGTGTTTTCCCCTCTGCTCGCGCATCATCTCGTCACCTTGAATTCGCGAACGGCGAGAGCCGTCCTTCTCGAGCGCGTCGCGCGACGAGGAGGCGGGCGAGCGTCGCTTTGAATCTGATCGGCCGGATTAGTGTACATATTGCGGCAGCTTCCAGTTGATCGAGCGCGCCAGGAACGGGGCGGGTTTGTACAGAACTTCGACGTCGGTCAATCGCGGGGAGTTTCTTCGCCTCTCTTCTTTCTTTTTTTTTTGGATCTCTTGGAGCTCCCGGCTCGGGGGAGGATCCGGTGTTAAGCGCGATGACAAGGGTCTCTCGCGAATTTCGTCGTGAAAAGATGATCACGGAGCTTCGTGCGTACGCCGAGCAAATAGGTCACGACGCGTCCCCGTGATCGAGCTTAAGACATTCAAATCGAATCACGCAGTCGTCTTGATATTGGATTTGCTCGAGAAGTTTTTTAGCTCGACGGCGGTGCGACCTCATCTTCGCGAGGGCGGATATTTTTTTTTTTTTCTTTTTCTTTGTTTTTGCTGCAATGAACCATTGCAGCTTTTTACCGCTCAAGGTTTCACCTCGAAATTGGAATGCGAACTTCCTAACCTTCTCGGTGCTCGTAACGGTGCAAATGTCAAACGGAACTTCCTTCGCCTACTTTGATTACTGAAGTATTGATGCAATGTTTTGGATGTAAACTCCGCAGAATTGATCGATCGTTTTTTTTTTTTTCTTTTTTTAAATGTTAGATTCAAAGAGGCGTTCGTCTCCGTCTGTCTTTATATCTGTATTTGTCCTCGTTCCTAAATCGAATCCCGACGATTCAGCGACGACGCAGCGCGATTGTCCGACTTCCGGTGCGTCCTTTATCGTGTACTTTTAAACATTAAAACCGAACTGACGTTAGATTTTTCAAAATTTTCGATATTAACGATGGTCTGGTCAGTGTTGAAGTTACAGCGTTTCAGCGGCGAATAAATTGACTATCCGTAGTTTTAAGATTTAAGCGCACTTGAAAGGATTTGCTTTGAACATTGAGCGCTCGGCAACGGCAATGATTTCATTTAAACAGGTGCACTGCTCTTGAATTGAACCATTTCGACAAGTGCGTTCTGGAAGCAACGCTAGCGAATAACAAATGTTTTATACTTTTTATATTTTGAAGAATTCGATTATTATTATTTTTTTTATTCGAGTGGGCAAATTAGCCCTTTGCAGAAGAATTCGATTACAATTGAATTATTATATAAATAATAATCTGGCTATTATTGTTCAATTTGTCAAACCAGCAGATAAAAAATTAAAAGACTTTTAATTAATTAATTTTTTCTTTAACATCGTAAAATATACGTTTGTAAATAATGATTTGCCTCGCATCATTATTCCGAGTTCATTTTTAGAACAAATTTGTAGTAGGTCTTGAAATTACTTTGTACAGGCGCTAGTCCCTACTTTACGGAGGTACAATTTTCTAACGATACGGTTGAAAAGTCGTTTTCCATTTTTCACAATAACGAGAACAGTCTGACATGACAAAGGCGATTTTTCTCCAAGGCTTTTTCGCGCAAGACGTCGCACACCGTTTCGCCACCGAAGAGAGAAAAAAAAACAAAAAAAAGAGGAACGAAAGAGTCGAGTAGATTTGCGATTATATGTGATAGTAGAAAGCGATTTTAGTTTTCTCTTGTATGAATCGATCGATCGACTCTAGCGATCTCATTGTGACGAGCAGCCTGATTTTCTTTTCAAAGGCAGCTCCTCCTTTATAGTATTATTATTGTAAATCAATATGTTCTTCGTCAATGCTTTTCACGCGACCGGAAGCTCGTGTTTTTTTTTTTTTTTAACTTTAGCTTTTACGATCCTTTGTCGTGACTTGAATCAGAATTTAAACTATTTATTTTATGAAAGTAGCTGCAAGTTCTAAGGTAATATTGCTATTTTCGAAAAAGGAAGCTTTAAAAATTGAAACCCGCGGTAAAAGTCCGTAAGAGCTTTAACTAAACAATAGTTTCGTAAGTCGGACCAGCGATTCGGCATTTAATTTATCTAAAATGGACAAACAAGCAGCGCGTCTCTGCTTTATCCAAAACCGAAAAAAGCGCATCGCAGCAGCTTCGCGCAGACGTCGACAAATCGATAAACGGTCCGCGGCCATTAAAAACAGGAGCCGATCAATCGTCGAACTCCGTCCTTTCCTTAGACCAGCAAACAAATTACTTATGCGCATCTTCCCCCGGCATCTCGACTCGTCGCATCGTGGCGCGCTCTATTTCTCTCTCTCTCTCTCTCGTTGTCCATCATCGGCGGGGTGGAAGCCTTCGGTTTGAATAATAGAAAGCCCCTCTCCGTCGGTGTTCTTACGGGGAGGCCAACTCGAGTTAGAACCGGGGGATCGATAGGCTAACATTAATGATGGTCCGACGCGCGCTTCGCGTTTTTTCCTTCGCGTTTCTTTCAGCCGGCGACTGTGTGTATCTCGACGTTTTTCTTTGATAGACTTTTTTTACGGTCGCGCCGCCGGTGACTAGCAGCTTTATTTTTACTACGTGCCGGCGGTAAAGATTGTTTGAGTAACGAATATGGACTGGAGCCTTTTTTGCGACGAATAATAATTGTGGCTTTACTTCGCGAAATGAGAGTGGTCGGCGTTTTTGGGGAAAACACGATTTTACAGCGAAAACAAAGCTCGAAAGATGTACGCCCCTCGCGAGCAATTACATTTCTCTCTCTGCTTCATCGACAACTGCGCTCGGCCCCCCGAAAGCGCGCGCAAAGAAGGCAGCTCAAAAGCAATCCGATCAGCAGGATCCAGACCCTCTGATTCAAGTCCCGACCGGGAGCCCTTCGAAAGTCGTCCGTTTCGCTCGTCAGATATTCCGTATATACAACGTTACGCCGCCGGTCGATGCTTCGGGAAAGAATCCGCGGCGTGCAGCCGTCGGTGGTGTGCGTGAGCGCGCTCGGCGAGCAAAAATCCAGCGGCAAACAGAACTATAAATTACAGCGTTAAAAGCGAGCGACCTCGAAAGCTCAACGATATATACGGAAATACGAGCCCTCGGGCATCCTCTCCTCTCTTACACGTTACACCTACGCGTTGCTCTCTCTCTCTCTCTATCTATCTCTCTCCCTCCCTCTCGTCGTGGGCGCATATACTTTTTTTCGGCGGAAAACTCGCCGGTGAGACTTTCCCCCTACCATTATTGCGCGTCTATTATTCTATACATATATTTACATGTAGGCCGACGATATTAGTATTTAATTGAGATGTCATTATGCATATTATTGAGAAAGTTTATTGATACGTGCGCGGCAGTGGACGTCGCCCCGTCGTGTCGGTGCTCGTGATATAGGTCGAGAAAGAAGAGCGTTATTGTAAAGCTGAATGGGGCGCTCCTGTATTGCTGATAAGGGCGGAGCTCTTTTAGCGCCGAACTCGAGCGAAAGCGGCGCTGAATGCATTATTGTGAGCGTGTTCTTTAGAGGTGTCGGAATCGCGTCGAAAAACTGCTTTCCATGAAAATTATCGTTACGTACTTTTGGAACGAGCGCCGGGGAGGTTTACTGCGATGCTTTTTAAGTTTTTGTACATCAGCTTTATTTTGACTTGTGGCGTTGCGCAAAAGAATTTTATCTCGGCGAGCGTTGCTCAGAAAACGTCAACGAGAAAACAGCTTTATCAGCAGTACGAAAGCGTAAAATCCAGCTAAAATCTTTCTCTCGACCTTCACATTCTTGTAAATACGTTAACGGTGTTTCATGTATCATATAGGGAGAAAAAAAAGATGATTACGAATTAATGAAGAAATCTCCACGGTCTCTCTACGGGATGTCTCCGAGAACCACGAAAACAAGTTACGACTCGAGCGCCGGACGACGAAACAGTTGCTCTCTTTGTCCCTTTCCTTCTCATCTTTATTTCCCTCTTATACTCAATCTCCTCTGGTGTATTCGAGTTCTGAATTCAAAAGGGGGATTTCGCGAATGCGCACAGATATACGCTCTCGCGCGTAGACGCGACACACAAAGGCAAGCGGATCCAGTGATTACAGAGTCGTCCCGCGTCGAGGCTTAACGCGTCCAATATCAGTGTCTATCATTTCAAGTCATCATTGTTATATCATTATATAAAAAGTTGCGATTATAAACTTTGTACGTGCGAGCTTGCGAAGCGATCGTTTTTAGGAACTAAATCGATGTTTACGATAGATAGCTGTTTCTTTTTCTTATTTAACAAGGCGGTCGGAACTTGCGGGATCGCTCGTTTATCAATGTGAGAATTGCTTACTTTGCATTTTTGTAAAATTGCTTTGGCGGATCAATCCGGTGCGTATAACGTCTTTTGTATATTCACGAAACGTCGAAAATATTATATTGTTCTTTTTTGAAGTTAATGAATTTAATAGAGGAAATAAGAGATTGAAAATAACGATTGAAAATTTTATTTATTTTTGCAAATCGAATTGTTGTTAGAAATAAAATCCTATACTAAATAATAAATAAGCATTTTTAAGGTAATATAAAGTAGATTATGGCGACTAACTGTGAGTACCGTATAATGCAATTAATCAGTCTTAAAACTGTGTCAATTTAAATGTCATATTTGCTATATTCAAGTATCGAAGAAAACAATTTATTTGAAAATGTTAATTTTTAAAGAAGAGATATTTACTAAATGTATATAATAAATATGAATGTATGATAATGTATGTATTACAATTAAAGTATTTCAAATAAGCGAATAGTCGATTAACAGTAAAAAAAGATCGTTTTCATTTTTTTCGACAAAAGTATAATGCAACATTGATAAACGAGCAATTCTGAGTTAATTTTGAAAGTGACACTTGTCGTAATCGATTGAAAAGCTCAGCAGTAAAGGTTAATAAACAATCATTGATTGTGCCAATTAAAGGAAAAAGTTGATTAAGCGCCTAAAAGACCCGGAATCGATGGTAATTTGTAAATCTTTATGTCATTATGGCAACAAAAAAAGGCGACCATGACATCGAAAATTGGCTCTGTATGTATCTCGATATTATTTTTAAGTCTTTTATTGCGTTGGACTTTTTACGTTTTGATGAAGTCACTAGTCTCTAGAGTTTTATTGTTCGTGAATGATTAATGATGAGCGCCGAAATAAATACTCAAGCCAATACAATGTTGTATGAGTGATTTTTATTGTAAAACCCTCACTTTGCCATGTGTTTATTACATTAAATATTTCCGCATTTATTTTCACTTGTCGATTAAAACGAGATAACAAGTAATGGTATACTTCTTTTTTAAACACTTTTTATTTTTAAATATTTCGCAACATTTTAGCTTAACTTATCAGCGTTTTATCAGAGAATTTATTAAAAGTAAAGTAAAATAATTTTAATTTAAATCCTTTTTCAAAATAGTAGTAACAGCATATAATGAATCGATATCCAATAGAGGATTTTATCAGTCAGAGATATTTTATAGGAGACATTACGAAAATACTTCGAACGATTAAACTCTGTTCAGCTTGAGTTCGACAATCGCTTATACAGTCACACGAATCATGTGTCGACTATGAAATATCAAGAACAGTTTCTCGGCGATTTAACTCGCAAAATGGGCTTCAATAATGCATGAAAGACCAGAGGGGTAAGGAATAAGAATTTTGATGTTTTATCGAAAAACTTTTGACTTCTTTTGTGAATTAGACGTCTTGAAATATGTGAAGAGGTCAAAACTTCTCGGTGCAGTCGTTGAGTAAAAATTTTAACGCCACCCCCAAGTATTACTGACATTTATTATCACTTAAAATTGTCGATCATTAGTTATTTTCGTAAATTTAAAAAAGTTAATGTATAGAAGAATGTTTTAAGCTTAGTCTTTAACCAGAACAGCAATGAAAATTTCGTTATCTTGACAAAGTAAATTTCGCCCTCTCACGACAGCCTTTCAGACGTAAACGATTATTTTAGTCGACCGCAGCATCCGATTTTTTTTGTTAAAAAGATCATGTGTACCTTGAAATAAGTCTCACTTTTGCGCGTCGCGCGAACAGCGATGCAGGATGACGCCAGTCGAAAAAGAGCAATCGACGGGGGACTTTTCACTTTCGAGCGATTCGCAGGCAAGACTGCACCGAAGCCTACGAATCGATATCGCGCGAGCAGCTTTATCGCATTATTAAATGCGCTCGATGAAGTGTACTGCTCGCAAATAAGCGCCTCTCTATCAGCGTTGCCTGGGGATGCGCGAAGTGGCGCCGCCCTATGCCAAAAGATCATATCGCTGTTTACATTCGCTTTTTATCTCTCCCGGCGGAGGAGCTTCCTTTTCGATTCTGTTCCCAGCGGTCTTTTAGATCCGGCGTCCGCTCGGAGATGGGAGCTCTCGTGAAATGAAAAATATGGTTTCGCCAGACTTGATTAGATATTGATGTTTATCAATTTATTTGATCTTTTTTTTTTTAATTTTAGTTGCGTGTATTTATATGTACTTTTGTTTTATTTGAGTACTAAAATTTGCTTCGGTGCACGTCAGTTAAGTTTATCTTGTGAGCTAATGAAGATAGAAGGAAAACTTTTGATACGTCCATGAAACTTATTTCATACTTTTTATCTCAAGCTTGTCACTGCTAACATAAATTATCTTATTCTACACTTAACTACAGCTAAAAATAATATTTTTTACAAATTTTAATTATAACTAATCTAAGCTTAAATATACTACATTGTTCTATGATAATTTTTATCAGTTTGAATTTCGTAATGCTGTGTATAACTAATGTCTTAAGTACAAAAGAAAGTAGCAGTTTTCGAGCAGACGTGGACAGTAAATAAGGGATAATTTATATATCAGATCATTTGTATAAACGACTATAGATTACGAAGTACTTGAAAAAAACAGCTCGATTATGATACTATTTATGCGATCCTGCACCAAGGTCGCATACAATTCCGATTTTGCAATGATAATTGCACTACATTGTGGGTAAGTATTAAGTACACATTGACTCACCTGGTGTGATCAATAACTTCTTCTAAGCACGAATAATTACCTTATAAAAAATGTACTTTTATTGCACTCAATGAAGAAATAAATCATTTCCTAATATTATAACGTCAAAATTGGCAGAAAACCAAGATGGACATTTTACGGGTGAAATTATATATTTTTTATGTAATAGCTTTGTATTATACACGATGCCGCGATAGTATAATAGATGACGTATATACTTAAAATTGACGTCGATTTTATCACCAAAAGTTTTCGTAAAAGGCAAATTATTTCTTCGTTTTCATTAATGCGTCAGTGTAGCTCAAGCCTTGCACACAGGAACGAATTACTTTTAACTACGCCAGCGTAAAAAAATCATTTGAAACTTTTAATTTTAAAACTGTCAGTTTTAACAATAAAAATTTCTCAACCAAACAAACAGAGCAAAAAACGTTATTTTTCCCCAACCTTCAGCAAGCAGGTTCTCACCGCGCCTGCTATACTTTCCAATAAGCGCAAAGCTTCTGGAAAACAGAGCTCAGCCCCCGCCAGCCCTAGAATCAACACTTTAAAGCGTCATCTCGATATCTACCCGTCGTCCAGCCGCGTGTACAGTCTCGTACATCAACAAGAGCAGAGGATAGAGAGAGAGGGTAAGATTAATCGCGGGGGAGGCGAGTATAGCTCGGGCACGACACCGTCCGACTGTCGCGGCGACGGTCAGTTTTCAACCCGTCGGGGAGGGATCAAGAAGGAGCCGGAACGCCGAGGCAGAGGATGAGGGAACTCCTGCCGGACCCCTTCGCCCTTCACGGATGAATCATTTTCTCCTTTGCCGGCGCTGACTTTGATCGATGGCGCCGATATTCCTTTCTCGCGCGACGACCTGTGAGTTACCGACGCCTCTTCCTTCTCTCTTTATTCGCGACCGTTCGCGGCTGCGCGCCGAGCTATTTCGGGGGTGCTCGTTTATTTAGATGCGTTTAAGGTACTCGTGGCAGTTTTCTGGGCTATTTTTGGATTAAGATGTGTATTTACTCCGCCGCGATAAAAAGGGATAGCTGTCAGGCGGAGGCGCGTTGAGCTGCGATTTGAAAGATAAACGCGAAAAGCCAGTCTATCCGTTTGATTTCGAAATGAATTCGACCTTCTGGAGTGAGGAAAGAACTGAGAGAAAGAAAAATGTGAATGATATTTGAAAGAGAAATAAAAGCGTCGTCTGATCGCACTCGATATTTTCTACTTATTTATGAATTTTTTTTCGGGTGAATTTTCGAATAACTCTTTGACAAGGCAATAAATTGTTTTGTCTCAAAAAAGATTTAAATAAAGTAGGAATATACCTTAGGAAAGTTTACTGTATTACATTTTTCTGAAAAAATAAACTTATTTTAGCCACTTTTATTATACAGTTAACATATTTAATTATTGCATGAACCAGTATATATAATTCGAACGTAGAAACTATATTATTATAGTTAAAATATATACCATACGGAGGTAATTAAAATTAGTTGTACATAGACTTGCTGTCGAACTCAATTACTAAAAGAACTGAATACTATAAAATAAAAAATTACAATCTTTGCACGCAGAAAGAGAAATAAACAGAAACTGAACCCTCAACAGCGAACGAATACCATTCGTTTTTCTTAAAAAAGTTTTCGCCAATACACTTCAGAATCATGCGGCATCATCCTCGCAAGTACTCCGCTCGGCCGAAAGAACCAGCAGCGCCGCAATGACCGACGCCGGTCGCGGCAAAAAGTTCGCGCCACAACCTCCGCACAAAGGAATCCAATCCCGAGGGCCAGCACGTCGCCGCGGCGCGCCCGGCGCGCGCAACACGTCGGACGAGTAAAGCGGAGGCAGCGGCCGCGAAGACGAAGCTAACGAGAGCCCGATAAATTCCCGGCCGGACAGCTGATTGACGCGACGGGTGCATCGAGGCGCGCTACGTTCCGGGAGGGCTTGGAATCGATAGGAGATCAATCCCCGCCCGGCACCCGGCTGGAGGCGCGAGACGCTCGCGTCGACGCGCCGATGAATAAAGAAGAGTAATGTCGGCGCGGGACAGCGCAAGTGGCAGCGTTATGAGGTCGTATCGCATCGAGCCGGCAGCGAAGGGCCTGCAGCCCCCCGTCTGGACGATCACGAGGAGATCGCCGATTTTTAACGGCGATCTCAGGTGAGTCGTGCTCCCGTTCTTTGTCCTTTGTGGCGGATGGACATTTTTCGAATGGATTTTTCACGCGGGCAATCGCGGGGAACGGGTTGATTAGGGTTTGGTTACTTTCCTTCACTGAAAACAACTGGAAATGGTTTGAAGTGGGATTTTCGCTTATCGTTCGGTTGAAAAAATTAATTTGATGAAAGACCAAGAGTTAATCCAGCTTTAGATAAGATTATTTTTGTTTTTGATCATACTTAATGAACTGTGACAGTCTTTCAGTGTCTCAAAATAGTGGGGTATCTAAAATAGTGGAAAGTTATTAAGATCATTTTGTGAAAAATGAAAAAAATACAGACTCAAAAGAAAGCGATAAAACTAAAAATAAAGATAAAGTATAAAGCTTTGATCTACTTTTTTCAGAACTCAAAATAATTGATTTGTTCAAAAGGTATTTGTTCAATGAGCTTTGAAAATGAATCAAAATATCTATCAAATTTTTCAATTTGCTCACGAATTTTTTCTCTTAAACTTAGAAGTAAAATAACTTTCGAATAGAATTATTCGAGTTGAAAATGAGACAAAATATTTTTGTAATTTTTTTTATAAAACGATGGTAATTAACTCTAGAACTTAACTATTTCAAGGTTTT
>JAWWEM010050647.1:0-11001 GCA_035582935.1 Ormyrus thymus
CCCCCCCCCCCCCCCCCCCCCCCCCCCCCCCCCCCCCCCCCCCCCCCCCCCCCCCCCCCCCCCCCCCCCCCCAACCGGGCCGCCGGTACACATCGGAGGACGCCTGCGCGCGCGCGCGAGTGGCCGATAAATTCTATTTTCACAACGGCCGCATCCCGGCGCGAGAGGTGGCTTAAGTGCCCCGCGCGCCGAAGACATTTTACTTCCTCGAGAGAGAGAGAGAGCCGAGATATCGCGCTCGACTCGTATCCGTTCGAGGGGAGGCCTCTCCTCCTCTCCGGTGAAGCATCGCCGGGGCTTGATTACAGGACTAAAACGACTTTCGGGCTTAATGCCCCGCGCGCAGTAAAGGCAGGAGGGAGAGAGAGAGAGCCCTTCTAACACCTGCCCGCGGAGATATTCCCATTTATTTTTACGAGTGACGACGACCGGCAGCAGAAGCAGCGCCTGGATGTATGATCTGAGGCGAGAGGAGCGACGAGGGAGCGTTAAACTTTACTGGATCGAGTCCTTACGGGAGGGAGGGGGCGACGGACGATTTCCGCCGCTGGAATAAAAATTGAATATTCGCGAGTGTAAGTGTGAATCATTGATGCTTCGAGTTATTTTTTTTTTTTTCACGATGATTTTATCGCGCACTTGGCTTTCGTTTCAAAGTGGTAGTAAATGTTTCATTTTACTCTGAATAAGTAACGTCGGCGAGAGGGAAGTACTGTAGGTAAATTTTAAGATTAGACGATACGGTGGGAGCAGAGTCGAGAGCCAATTTAATAAATAATTCGGCTTGGCCCTTGGCTCGTTCATACTTTTAATCTTAAAATTTCAGTGTTAAACATAAAGTTAACCAACCTTTCCTTTCAGACTGCCGCGGCTTATCCTAAAAATTTCACTCGGAAAACTCTCGCGAACGTCGACGAACGTCCCGACAGAAGGGGAAAGTAACTCAGCGGCAGTGAGCCAGAATCTCCCGGCCTCGTCCGAGTGCAAACGTTAGTAAACCAAGCGAGAGCGGAGGCTCCCCTCGTTCCCATCGCGAAACACAGGAGGGGGGAGTAGCAACAACGGCACGCCTAATGACAATTCTCTGGTGTCGAAAGTCGATCTTCGGCGGAGCGCGAGGACGCCGAGGCCGCGCCGAGATAGAGGAGGGCTGCTGCCGCTGCCTGCTCGTTATACCTTCGTTCGGCCAATGTCAATGGACGTCGGTTCAATTACTTTCGAGAATCGTGCCGATCGTGCTCGCGAGCCAGATAAGCCGGCTGGCCTGTTTTTCTAAGAGCCGCGAGGAGGCCCGCGGAATTCGAGCCCGAGCGAATCTCGCATTGCGGCTGATTTTTCCCGGGGAGCTGTTGTTTCCGAGCGCGAGGAGGGTCTGTGTGCTGTTGTTCCGGAACGAGTTTGTCTCGGCGGAGGAAATGGTGGTTCGGGTATGAAATGACTTTCTGCTATGGGAGTGCTTTTCTTGTCCCATTTGAATTCTAATTTATAAATTATCAAAGTCGTCCCTCGTTATTCTTGAGCGGGGCAATCTACTAAATGTAACAATTCTCCCTTGGAAAATTGAATCGAACAGTCAAATTAAGAAGATGAAATTAAAACTCGTCCAATTAGCATATCGCAATAGCCACTCTGCGGCCGCGCCGCTTTGCATAATCAATAAAGCCAAGAGAAGACGACGTGCCCCTCTTTCCCAAGTCTGAAAACTAAACGAGATGACCCAGTTCCCCGTTCGATAAAATCCAATTTGCAATTGTCCTCTCCTCCGCGGAGGCGAAACGGTATATGCCGCGACGTTATCGTAACCCGCCCGCGGCGGGGGGAGGCTAATTTGGCAAAATTACGGAGCGCCGCCGCGGCAGATTCACGAATTTCCTAATTCGATTAGGCGGAATTCTTTCCGCCGAAATTAGATCCCCGGAAAGAGAGGCGAGAGAGAGAGAGAGAGAGAGAGAGCTAATTCCCCTCTGGCCTCCTTCCCCCCCGAGGAGGAGATACGATTCGATTCCCCGGCGTTTCTGCACGAATGACCGGGCCCGAGATGAAATGATTCGGCCGCGAGGGCGAATTCGCGAACGTGACTCACGAGCGAGAATTTCGACTCCTTTTCCGGAGGAGAGACGGAGGAGGAGACGGAGGAGGAGACGAGGGTGTCGAACGAGCGGCGCGGAAAAAGTGTACGGTGCCGTTCGGGCGAACGTCGTCGAGAGGACCGAGCGCGAGGAATCGAATTGGCCGACTGCAAATTGCACGGGTAGTTTTATGTCTTTCTTCGGGGTATTCTGGTCTTCTGCATAGTCTTCTTTCCCGCTTGGAGGTGGAGATAGATTTTCAAAATAAGAAGCAGCTTCGAATGATAGAAACGGTGCTTAATACGCTTGGAAACATTCGGATCGAAGAACACGACAAAGGTCGTAAGCGGCACTTTTAATCATTAACAAAAACCAAGCTCCAATCTCGGAGAAGATTACGCGATCGAGTAAGCCAGGATCCCCCAATCTTCAGCCCGACAAATCTCCACACGTGCTCCGCGATATCCTCCCGGGTCTCCTCGATCCGTTTTCCAAGCAAAGCCGGTCCGCGGCCGAATTAATTCAGACCGCGACGGCGCCGCGCCAGGTGCTCAAGGGCTGCTCCCGCATAATCCGCCGCGTACCCGAAAAGCGGGGTCGCGCGGCGGATTAGAGCTCCGCTTCGCGGCGGATAATCCGAGATTCGACGCGCGGGAACAGAAGGGATACCTCTGACGGTCCCGTTACAGGGTCTGATGGAAATAAAGGCCCGGGAACGCGGCCGCCGGTCGGTCGTAAAAAGACGCTCGCTAATTGCAGCGACACCTGCCACGGGGAGTTCAGGGGTGACGTCAGGTTATGGTGATCTCCTGTGTGGATTTGGTGGTGGGTGAGAGGTGGGAGGATGGGGGTTGGGGATCGACTTGATAATTCAATTTGAACACTGAGGAAGTTGTATTAAATGATGACGGATTAGTATACAGTTTAGCGACGAGTAAATATAATTTCACCGGTGAATAGACCAGCTTATCCGCAATCTACTTCAAATTGATTGTAAAGCAGCCGGGCCGATAAATCTCCGATCCGCCCTAACAGCACCCCAATAAAGCAGGAGAGCACGAAGGCAATACGCCCAAAAGCAGTGCAGCTCCCAAGCAAAACCGTTCGTAGCCCGGGGCGTCGCAGGCTCCCGAGTGCATCTACCCCGACTCGAGATCGGCTCCCCGTCAGAGAGCCCGTGCAGCCGGAGTGCGCCATTAGCGCAGCTCCTCTCCTCGTGCGCTCATTGCCGGCGGATCAAGTCCTCTCTCGGACGGTCATTCACAGTCATTACCGGCGTCCGCGTCGCGAGTTATGCCTTAATGCTCGCGAAGCAGGCCTCGGGCGATTGTCCTCTCTCTCTTCCACCGGAAGGCGCTGGATTTTTGCCGAATTCAGCCGGGGCCTTTAATTCGCTCGGGAGAGAGACTTCAAGAAAGTCGTTTATTTACGAGGAGCTGGGGCTTCGCTGCGGGTAACGGTGCTGCTTTATTCCCGATTTTTCGAGGCAACGACCGCCGATAAGATATTGTCGTAATCACTCCATTAAGCCGGGCGGCGAATAAAGCTTTTTGCAAATTCGCGCGGCAATAAAGTCCGTCCCCCCCCCCCCCGCCCGGCACTCGAAATTAGGATCGGTATTAGGTAAAAGTGCAGCGGCAGCCGCGAGGAGAGTCGTCGAGTCTCCGCGTCGGTGGTTTACGGAAGGCAGTTTGAGAAACTGGAAGACGAAAGTTCGCGGGAGAGAGAGAGAGAGAGGAGGAGCCCGAGAGAGTGGGACTCGATGAATTTATGGGGCAATTTTCTCAAGTGCGGTCTCGGGGCTCAGCTCCTTTGGGAGTTTTCGCGATCCGGCTGAATAAATGCCTCGCCTGCAGAGAGAAAGAGAGAGAGAGAGAGAGAGAATCTGAAACTTACTGCATCTGGAATTACCTGCAGCGCGAGGAAAGATTAAATAAATTCTGGAGATACGTTTACCTTAAAAATTGAGTAACTGTACTTTGAAGTAAATAGCGCCGAGTTTCGCCTGTCCGGGGAATTTCTAATATTTTCAAAGCCGCGGACTCGGGAGCTTTGACAGTGGCAGAGTGCAAAGTTTGAATGTTTAAGGTGTGATGTATTCGACAAGTTCGGAGTTTGAAGAATAACGGAAGAGTTGAACTTTTTAATAATTTATAAAGTTTTAAAAGCACGAAAGGCAAAGTTTATGAAATGTTGGAGAACAAATACTCGAATATTCTTGCTAAGATTCCTACATCAGCTATCCTAAAACAAGAGACCTCTTCACAATACGAACAAATTTTATCTCCGAACGAAATTTTGCAGAGAAAACGATGCGCCGCAATAACGGACTCGAATTTGGCGGGGAACGTTTCGGCGCGGGATATTTTTACATTTTAACCGCGTCCGCGCACGGAGCGCTCGTTTATAAAAACGTACTTCCGAGAACGACTTCATTGGGATAATTAGCTTTCGTAATTATGCTAAGTACTCCAGCTGGTGGCTGACGCGTTCGCGTTTTGTTACACGGAACATGCTGCCCGGCACTTTGTATAATCTTTAGTATATTTGAGAATTATGGTTATTAAGAAAAATAATGGATAACTGCTTTGAAAAGGGGATTTTTGTAGAGTCCAGTTTTCAAAATATCTTAATACATCCCCAAGGTGGGTATAGTTGCGGGGTAATTTTGAATTAAGCCAGCGCAAGCTACAATCTACTACGATCCCGTGTAATTGTACATAATTACATTGCCCATGCAACATTTGAACATTTTTCATCCTTAGCAGCATTTGTGCTTCATACTACAAACTCATCACGGCAACTCCTGCGCTCCTTAGAGTTTAATTAAACACAATTATGCCATTCTGCAATTTTAATGAAACTTTATGCGTATTAGTGCAATTCCACGCTGATTCAACGAGCGATTAAGCTCGTAATCGAATTGTGCCAATGCTACACTTCACACAATGAAACCTTTCCAAACCCCCAGAAACCGCAGCCCGTCGCCTCTTCCCAAAGCCGAAGCATTCAACGCCTCAACTTGAACGAAACAACAGTCGCCTCCCGGTCGGCGCTAATTCCGCCTGCACCTTCAGCCGGCGAACCATCGGCAGCGGCAAAAAGCCCTCGCGGAAAAAGCGGCCCCGCCGCTGCGAAAGGAGGTATAGCCTAGCTATTCTCGGCGAGATGAGTTACGGCTTGTTTTGAAGCCTCCGCTCGCCTTCCTCGCGCACGCGAGTGCGCCGCCGATTGCCGAACGGAGATTTCCGGCGCGCCGCCTGGGAGGCCTGCCGCACAAATTACCCGCGGGAGTATCATTACCGCGCGAATCATCGACGCGCGTTTCCGGCAGCTGCCGATCGCAGGAGGTGACACGCGCGCGCCGCGGAGCCCTCTTCTTCCCCGCTGCAGCGGAGAAATTTATCATTGCCGCACGGGAGGAACTCGCTTCGCCTAAGCGCAAAACGAGCCCGCAACCTGGCTATTACCGTGTGTACTTTGCTGCCTGCAATTGCGGACTTTCGCGCGTGCTTGCGCTGCGTTTCGGTTCGCGAGGGGAGCTTAGGATTTCGAGCGGATCCGGGAAAGGGTGTGCAGCTGTTTTTCGCGATCGAATGATCAGGACGAGTTTTTTTGGCAGGATGAAGAGGAAGCGCGATGATCGACGATTTAAGCAGACGTTTTTCGTACATTATTCATCCCCTGTCTAATCTGTTTACTTCGAGACATTATTCTGCACGTCAAATGAAGAAGTATTACATTTCAAAACAGCGCATATTTGCTCATTACCGTCGATACAACAACATCCTGCCCCGTTCCACGCATCAATCAAACCTGCCAAACGGCCCAGAGAAAAAAAAATGTCCCGCCGCAGTGCCGCTGATCGATCGCAACTCATTTCCCGCGAACGCCCCAAACAATCGAGAAAAAGGACTCGGTAAAACCCGTAAATCAAACCCAGCCAAACACCCACACACGCGCACAGAGGCACAGAGAACGGAGCCCCGAGAATTTACGGCGAGTCGTCGGGCCGATTGTCCGACTGATGCATTTTCGCCGTCGATCGATTTTCAGCCGGCGGCGGCGTCGATTTTACGAGTCGCCGACTCCTTCCAGGAACGGGAGACAATGCCGCCGCGGTCGCGACTTCCGCGTGCGCAGCGCGCCGTGATTGAAGGGTGACGTCGCCCCGAGGAGGAGGCTGCGAGTTTAGTAGGCTCTGCGGTTTATGGACGAGGTGATTTGTCGGGGAAGGGGGGAATTTAAGGGGGCTTTTTTTCTTCTTTCTTTTTTCTTTTCTCCAGAGCCGCGACGCTTGTAAACATCGTCGAGCGAGAGTTGTTTATGTGATTGAGATGCAAGCATTTTAAATTGTGGTGTGCTTTTCAGAGGGGAGTAATAAGGAACTTGTAAAGAGGCTTGTAAACTACCGTTTCTTCAAATGCGCGTTAATCCCGCTGCTAAACGCCACCATGTCCCGCGAGTTTTTACTGCGCGGGTAAATATTCAAATGAAAATGAATAAGGAAACGTGAATATTTATCCGTCGCCGTTTACGTCGCGCTTCCTGTCGCGGAGGACGCGAAAAACGTCGAGAATAAAAACCAAGCCCAAAACTGTAAAAAAAGCATCCATCTCCCGGGAGCTCGGGACCTATTTTCTCCCAAAATCAATGAGCCCCCTGAAAAATTCACGCTCTTCCAGAAATAAAGCGATCCTCTCGATTGCAAAACTGCACCTCGATCCTCTCCAAACCTACATATATAGCCTGAAAAAAAAAGTCGCGGTCCTCGAAAAAGCCTCCCTCGGTTCGTAGAATCGATGAAGGACGTCCGAGGGGCGGCATTGCTGATCGAGCGGGCGGCAGCCCTGAACTTGAAACGCCCCGTCGCGTGCGACTTATCGGAGAGTCGAAAGCGAGCGCGTGACCTCGTTACGCGCGGCGGGCAGGTATTATGCGTGCGCCAGCCGAGGATTATGCAAATGGGGAGCGGCGACTGCCTGACTTATTCCGCGATCGCCGGCCGTTTCGCCGCTTTATTCGGACGCGGAGGCCGAGGCATTGATGGGCTCGATGGGCTGATCGATTACGGCAGGCCGATAGATGCCGGACGGGGTTGCTAAATTATCGGCTTGTGCTGCGCGCTTCCACGAATCGAGGAATAGCGTTGATGTTGGTTTAGGTTTTACTTGGAAATTGTTCGCTCTGACCAAAAGGATTTGCAACCTGAGCAGGATTATTTATCCAGTTAACTCGCTGTCCCATTCCCCCGGTAATCTCGCAAAAAGCGCCAATAGCCGGCATTAAAAAAAAGCCCGGCTCTCTCGTTCCGTTTAAACTTAATGCTATTTGTATATTTATAGAACGTAAGTCACGGCGTAAAAACTGATCCCATCGAAGCGTAACCCCGGCGAGAGAGAGAGAGAGAGCGCGCGAGAGATGCCGCGGCCTGCACGTACACAAATCCCCGGGGGAGAAAAAATGGACACAAATATAGCGCGCGCGTCGAGGCGCGCTCGAGCGGGAGACAAAAACGGGTGGAAGCCCCTCGCGCACAAAGCCTATACCTGAGAACCAGTTTTCTTTCCAATGGTAACAGTCAATAACATAGATAAACTGGCCGCGCGGCGCTGAAAATAGCTCGAACCAGAATGCAAAGCGAGAGAGAGAGAGAGAGAGAGAGAGAGAGAGAAAGACTCTCCGACGGAGGAGAGCTCCTCTCTCTCTCGCGTTAAAAGTCAGGGCAGCCGGGCGCGTAATCGCTCCTTCCAAAAGCAAAACGAGGCCGCGGCAAAAAAGCGCGGCCGCGTCCAAGAAAGAAACAGTTCGCGTTCATTCGTTCGCTCTCTCTCTCTCTCGCCTACGTAAGTGGCAAGAAAATTACGATTCCCCAATAAGAAGGCACGCAGGTGCGCGCGCATTCTGAAACGTAAACTCCGCGCTGCTCCTCCCTCCCCGCCCCTCCTTCCCTCTCTGCAGCGTTGACGCACTTCCGTTCGTTCACCCGAGCGACCTTCGCAAGGTCACTGCCAGGGTAAAAACGGCCGAGAGAGGCGCGATGCAAAAACGACGGAACAAAAGGAGGGCTGCTAATCAACGCCTGGCGTCATGCTCCAGAGAGCAGCCCGAGAAAGAGAACAACGAGCGGGAGAGAAACAAGACTGGGAGGAGGTGAAGGGGGGGGGGGGGACAGACACAAAGGGACAAAGAAGCTGACTGACTGGGAAAAGATTTTATTGAGGTTATTGATTCGGGTCCGGGGAATTTTCCGACTCTCTCTTTCTCTCTTTTAATAAACTAATCGGGAAATAAATCGCGGCCGATTAACGCGCCGGGCGACTATAAATAGGCCCGCGGGGACCGCAGAGACTACTGTCGCTTCGGTTAAACTGCCGGGGAATAATCTCAACGGGAGCGGGATATTAAGTGGCGTACTTGCGCGCGCACTTTTTCCCCGGCAGCAGGTATATGCGAAAGGGATTTATGCTAATTTTAGACCGGGAGCGAGACTGCAGCTTTCTTGGAGAGTAGAATACGTTCCGCCGGAGGTTCGCCGGGCAGCCTTAGCTCGATCCCGTCGCTGCTTTCAGAAGCGGAGCGAATAATTGGCCGAGTTTCAGGCCTTTACTCCGGAAGGATTGCGTTACTAGGTTCTTACTTCGTTGTTTCGCGGCAGCGTTCCGCTTCTTTCAAACGGAACACTCGAGCGGCACCCGAAAAACGTTCCCGTCCGCCCCTCCGGGAATCTTCTCTCTCGCAATCTCCCTAAGCAACGCCCGAACCTCGGCCCGAGCGCCGGTCACTTTCGTCCCCCCCGGACTCGGGTGAAAACGAGACCGAGGGAAACTCGTTTTCCGCGGACGGGTTAAAAATAACGGCCGGCCGGATATTTATAGCTTCGCCACCGCGTTACGTGGGCCCCGGCTCGTATTCGCTCCTTTCCGCCGCTAGGAATAAAAGAAAAAAAAAGAGGTGAAAGTACGCTTTAATGCGCTCGCGAGTGCATTAACTTCTCTCTCTGTCTCTCCGTCTCTTTCTCTCTCTCGCGGCGAATCCGAGCCTCGAGCGAGCGGTTACTGCAGGCTCGTTTCACCTTGGCGCTCGTTTCTTTTTTTCCTTGGCCGACGCTGCTCCCCGACCGGCGAAACTGCGCACTTTGGCGGGGGGCTGCAATAAAGACCATTGATCGCTGCTCTTTTTGCGGGCAGCGCGTTTTTGCGGGGAGGGTTTTGGTTTCCAGAGAAGCGCCTCCGTCTCTCTCTCCCTGCGTTTAACTGACGTTTACTTTGTCAAATTTCCGATGCTCGCTGCGGATGGAATGAAAACTGGGTACTGTTTTTAGATAATCAACGTTTCAGAGTAGAGTTTGATAATAATTTTACTTTCTCGTAGATCATTTCATATTTAGCTTCAGTTATGATTTTAAACACATTTTTAGATGAATACAAAAACAATCTTAGAGAGAGAGAGAGAGAGAGAGAGAGAGAGAGATATTAAAAAGTTGTCTTATATGAATATATTCATGTTTTCTGTTATTATTTACCCTTGATAAATAAAACATCTTACTTGCAGCGCTGCCGACTGTAACGAAAAAAACGCTTGAATTGTAAAGTCGAACAAACTAAAAACTGCCGCTCTCGTCCTGCGACTTCATTAAAGGCTAATTTCCCAAATGAGTTAAGATTCCAAATGGTGTTTACGATCGGAGCGGGGAAGGGGGGGGGGATTATCGACAATTTTTTTTCGCAAACCCTCCTCCTTCGCCTTTAAACAGTGTTTACGATCTCGAGTGCATTAAATTGCAGCGCGCGCCTGGAATCGCTAATTTTCGAGCGGCGCGCGAAGGCAAGAAAGTTAATCCCGAGGACGCCGAAGCATGCAGGAAATGTCGAGAAAAACCTAATGGATGTAAAACACCGCGGGGACGCGATAAAGTAACTCCGAGGGAGAGAGGGCATTAGGAAAACAAAGCGAAAGTATCGGGGTATTTAGAGACAATGGCCGCGTCGCGCGTTCAAAACAATGGATTCCTGCAAGGAGAATAAATTTGTTCGCCGGCGGCCGGTCGGGGAATATTGAACGTTTAATTAAGTCCCGAGGTAATTAATTGCTGATTTAGAGGATGCTGCTGCCGGTCGTTATTGCTCGATAAAGTCTTCGTTTTTATTCAAATATATAAAGTGCAATTAAAGGCGCGTGACGCGCGAGAGTATATTTTAAGACTGCAAATGTGTATTTCCCCTTAACAACTTTTATGCGCGCTGCCTCCAAAAATTTATCAGCGTTTTATTGCCAAGCACACAGCTTGTAAAGTTCCGCTGATAATATTTTAATGCGTCTTTTTATAATATTGGATATCGAAGTGAGAAGCGAAATAAAAAGTGCATTTCAGAAGAAGAAAAAACGCACGCATCTCAAGAATGACGTCATAAAGTTACGCAATAAATGCAGACTCGTAAACTTTCTTAAATTACGTACACTTACTCGCCGGCTATCATTGTCGTTAATCTTGGTCATTGGGCACTTAATTATTTTAAACAGCTTAATCTGTTACTGTAAGTGATCGCCGTAAATATTTAGTTTTATAGAGCAGTTTCAAAGTTGCGGCTTATAAGATTGGAGAACGAAAGAATTTATATCAAAGATCGCGTATACGAGAAAAACTTGTTCAGGTGAAATAAATTTCAACTTTACCCGTATCGTTACCTTCATCTATCGAGCTCGTCGATGTCCGAAACAAATTTCAATACAACGAAACGCAGAGAACCAGCTTCCTAAAAAATCGAACGTCCGCGCGAAACTCAATTCGCCGACCCAGACCGCCCCCGCAAATCTCCCGAATCCCAAACGCGACTCCTCGCAAGTAGTATCTGTCAGTATCCGGCGCGACGCCGCCACCGCCTCTCCCGCCTTTCCCAATATCGAGAGAGAGAGAGAGAGAGAGAGAGAG
>JAWWEM010050649.1:0-10660 GCA_035582935.1 Ormyrus thymus
GGTGCAAAAACCGAATAGGTTATGCGGTTTCTGCACCCTTTCTATTGGAATTTATAGGATGTTTGCAACCGGGACGATAAATCAGTCGCTTGATATTAATTTATCTTATTATAATATTATATAAACTAGTTTTAAACAAATGAACAAGATCTCATTGCATTAATTCACATCTCTGTTTAAAGAAGCTTATAAAGGATAAGCCGGCAGAAAGTTTAAAACAATATATATAATTTCGAATACCCAACCATATACGAGCAGCGCTGCTTCAATCGCATTACTCGAAATTTTGGTCAAACGCGTTCAAAAAAAGAATTATTCCGTATTAATTAATACGTGTACAATTAACGGCAACTCGCGCTAAATTCATTAATTATATTACGAATAAACGAAATACTCAGGCCAAAAGCGACCGCGAAATCTAATTTACGTTTTGCAAAGTTTGGCGAATCTGTGATTCATTCGGCCACATTCTTATTTCTTGGCTCGTCCAGAGACGTGCGGTCGCTTTTAGCCAAGGCATTCGACACACTCGCGGATGTAGAATGCAATTTTCCAACCTTATTAAACTCCCAGAAGTTGCCTCATTTCCCCAGGGCAATGCCCGTGACGTCGGGAAAACTTTTTAGAAATCCTCCCGCGAGCTGCCAGCGACGAGTCTAACTTAAGGGATTTTATTCCTGATACGTCGCCGGCTATTCCGCGTTCTTCTTCTGCTCCGCCGCTATGAGGCTCTGAAATTTTATCGCAGGTATATCCGACGAGAGCTCGGTTTATCCCTGCCCCGTCCTTTCAATTAAGATTAAAAAGGCTTTTGAATTTTACGCAATCGTGCAATTATCTATTCAAGCATTTACCTCGCTTGGAGTTGGAAGAGTGTTCAGACGCTTCTATTCCTTGAAGAAAGGCTTCGTATTTTTTTACGTACCCAATATTTTAACTTTTTATTATATGGCGATAATCCTAATAATGATTCTGGATGAGAATACCCAA
The DNA here is from genome assembly GCA_035582935.1 of Ormyrus thymus. Lineage (NCBI taxonomy): Eukaryota > Metazoa > Arthropoda > Insecta > Hymenoptera > Ormyridae > Ormyrus > Ormyrus thymus. The sequence goes on from JAWWEM010050649.1 coordinate 991, forward strand.
GGTGGTTCATGAAATCCATTTTGAATATATTGCACAGTGTATTTATTGTGTTATTATTTTAATTTTAATATATAAGAAAACAATGTGCAAAAAATATTTTGTTTTACCTCGCGTGTGTTAAATTAAAAATTTTTTAGTATGTATATATTAAGTAAAATTAATATAAAATAATTATTTAATTAATAAATAATATTTACCAATCATCGCTAAAACTTATTTTAAATTACCTTTAATATTATATTTTATTATTCATAAAATTGGTTATAATATACGTAATTCTATTTCTGAAAAATGTGTAACAATAATGTTTAAAATTACGTTTATTTTTCTTTGTTTTTAAAAATTTATTGTGATTATTTCATTTTCTTTGTAAATAAAAAGTATAAGAATGAGATAACGATTTAATTTTGTAATTAAAAAACATTATTTCCTCTTTGAAATTGGATTGTACGGTTATTAAATGATTTCGAGGATTTATTCGACTTTCTAAGAAAAAGAATTGATATTTGAACGCATAGAATATTTCAAGGTGGCGCCACCGCGCTCTATTCTGTCCATTTCCATAGCCATTTTCTCAGTAACGTTCGATTATCTCAGAACTTTGTAACGTTCGTGCTCACGGACGCGATCTTTAACAACATTTCTCGCGCGATTCCAGAGCGTTTGTTCATATAAATTATATTCTTTTGAGAAATATGTAACAAATTGTAAACCATTTTGTTATTTTACGTTTTGTGGATAGTTTATTGTAACATATACAGTATTAAAATAAGGTTTTTCAGCATGCGACTTCGAGAAATTTGATGTTTGGACAATCAACGCTTTTTTTTAAAGAGGATGAGTGAAGTTCTTTCTGCGGATAAACACGGTAAATAAAATGACTTTGTTTATATGAACACAAGTAATAATTCGTAAATAAGATTTATAAATATAATTTTTTCAGATAAAATGGACGAAACAAGTAATGTTCATATTGTGGCCATCAGCAATGATGGAATTATCATACGTGATTCAAAAGGGCTCACAGAAAAGGGTGAAGAAATAAAAACGACTGAATATTTCTTAGATGTTGAAGACCAACACATAGAAGAAGGAGATCTAGATGCACAATATGTGACTGTAGAAAATGTATGTAAAGAAAACGAAAGCGAGCAGTACATAGCTGTCGATGTTGACGATTCCAGTGAAATCATTTTAGAAGATAAAGAAGTAATATTATGGAACGAACTCTGCCGAATATGTGCCAATGGAAGTGATCGATTTGTTCCAATATTCAGTGATGAAGGATTAGAACATGATTTGTGTAACAAAATTCAAACTTATTTACCATTAGAGGTATTATTTTAATATCAGTTCTTTATAAAACATAAAAATAAATTGCAAACTAACAACTTTAAACAATAAATTTAGTAGCTATTTTATAATAACATATACTAAATTGCAATACTTTGATATTTTAAATCAAATTATTTCAGAATATATTTTATGTAAATGTAATTCATAGTAGTTAAAATTTGTTTACATTTAGTAAAATAGTTTCTGGTAAATTATTAATTTTCTAGGTAACTGAAAATGATAGTCTTCCTCATCAGTTATGCTACAACTGTGCAGCAACTTTATTGGCATGGCATGACATGTTTAAAGGTTGTCTTGATGCTCAACAACGTCTTGAGGAAATGCAAAATAAATTTCATTTGAAGGATCAGGTAATCATTCAAATAGTGAAATAATAAAAAAATCGTATAATATTTGCATAATATATCTTTCTATTTTTAGGATTATAATGATTCTGCAAATGAGGAAGAAAGTATTCACGTTGCTCCAGAGGTGGAAACGGATATCGAAGAAACAAAAGTAAGTTTAAAAACTTTTGTCTAGTTTCATGTATTGTCAATGTTTATTTAAAAATAAATTTTTTTAGATACACAATAAAGAAATGGAAGATGTACAAATGGAACAAATCATTGATGGGACTAATTCAGACAGGTAATTATATAACTTATTACATATAATATAATTTATTACATAAATAAATAAAACTAGATAAATAAATAAAACTAAATAAAGAACGTATTTTTAATGAAATATGCTTTAAAAAAATTTAATATGCATCTAGTTTTATTTTAAACTGTCAATAATTAAAATTTAATTTCAAACTAGTCATGATATTTGTTACCTCAAAATTCGTATTAAATATATTTGTTAACTATGTACAAAATTCTATGATTATTTTGCACAAAATAGAAATGTGGAGCATCAAAAAAGATTGTAAGAATTTTCTAAGTGAACTAATTTTTTATGACAATAAGTTGAAACAAATTTTTTGATAATCTTCAATCACATCAACAGAATCCTTGACGTCGTCCAAAGCATGGCCTAAAACAGTGATGATTATAAATAAAAATTAACAAAATTCATTCCATATGCTTTTCAAGTATAAGAAATGCATGTCTCGAGTCAAGTGTTGACTATTTTACAGGTCCAGAAATATGGAACTTGAGAAGAATAGAAAAGAAACAAACATTTCAAGTACATATAATCACAACATTACTGCTGATGCATGCAGCATGACAGTAACAAACTGGACCAACTCTGAAACAAAGCAAATTGAATCAAACCTAACACCTTTACAAAGCACAAATTTAAATAAAATCTCGAATATTTCCGAGAATGAAAACAAAAGTACGTTAAATTCACTAAAACAAGGAAATAAAAAAGTGAAACGAAAAATTAAAATATTACATGAATCTTATGGATGCGATGATTGTGGCCGTTTATTCAAATTTAAAGACTCCTTAACTCGTCACTTGCGAATTCATAGAAATGAGCGTCCGTTCACCTGCCACATGTGTGGTAAGCAGTTTAGAGATTCGGGTGGACTTTGCAGACACCTAAAAGACGTGCATGCTCGCCTGAAAAAATTTGCTTGCGAAATCTGCGGCAAAAATTTTGCGTCTAAAGCTACCAGAGATGATCATCGAAGGACGCACACTGGAGAGCGTCCTTACGTTTGTGATATTTGTGGAAAAACTTTTAAATCTAAAGCATCGCTCTACACACACAGCAAGATTCATACTGAGGACTTCCCTCATTCCTGTTTACAGTGCAAAAAAAAGTTCCGCAGAAGGCAAGAACTATTGTGTCACCTATCAACACATACTGGCGAGAAAAATTTCGCGTGCGAAGTGTGTTTTAGAAGATTCAGGCTGAAAAATGAACTTAAGAGACATGCACTTGTTCATTCTAATGAAAAGCCTTTTGCTTGTAATTTTTGTGACTTTCGGTGTAGGCAACGCCGATATTTAAATAACCATATTAAACAAAAACATAGTATGCTTGAAATGAAAAATTGAACAATCACATATATTGAAAGGCAAACATGTTTACAGCAAATAGTTTAATAAATAAAATATTCTTCTAAATGTTACTCTTTAATTGATTAGGTTTTATTTTCAATCTTATTAAATGTTGTAATAAGCATTAAAATTTTGTAAATGTGTAAACTTTGCACAAGTTTTGTATAATTACTGATTATTTTTATAACAGCAGAGAATTTCAATATTATGCAATAAAATTAAATTTAACGTCAAAGAAACTTATTCAAATTGCAAGAAATGTATAAAATGTATTTTTGTAAACAAATAATTCAATTAGATTTGGTCTTAAATAGCTTCTAATAAAAATATTATGAGAAATCCATTACTCAAATATAGAAGTACATAATCCAGTTAAGTTAATAATCGTGTAACGTAAGAATGGCAGGACCCAAATTTTTAGTTTGAAAGATGAAAACTACTTGATGTTTTTTTTTATAGGAGCTAGTTTCACTTATAATCATGTAAGAAGCAGTAACCCACTACTACCACACCTTCAAGGAAAGGCGAATCGTAACATCGTTTCTTTCCAGATGCGTGGATATTTCGGACGGTGATGTGATCTGCACCATCCTAACGACGGTGTCAACAGCCTCGGCACCCAGAGGGCGACGACAGCGAAAGACCAAGGATCTGGCCATCAAAAGAGCAGCAACGAAAGCGACAAATCCTCAAAGTCTACAGCGTCGCATGGAAGCAGCTCAGGCTAAAGTGGTTGCCAATGGAGTTACGTACTATAAGTGTGGCACATGCATGAAACATTTGTCGACAGCGTATAACTACTTTGCCCACAAACGCATTCACACGAAGGAGAAGCTATGCACATGCGAAATGTGTGGCAAAAGCTTTACTGCCGCCTCATCTTTGACAAGGCACGTGCGTGAGGTTCATTACCAAATCAAGGAATATTGTTGTAGTTTTTGCGATAGAAAATTGGCTTCAAAAATCGCGAGAGATGAACATCAGAGAACTCATACGGACGAGCGACCGCATGTATGTGATCAATGTGGCAAGAGTTTTAGGCAAAGAGCTTCTCTAAATGTGCATAAACGGTTTCACTCAACAACTTTTATGTTTAAATGTACTCTCTGTGCAAGGGGATTCCCTCGAAAACAGGATATGGAGAGGCATGAACTCACGCATACTGATCAGAAACCATATGGGTGTAAATTGTGCAGTAAAACTTTTAGAAGCTCAGCATCGGCAATTAGACACAGACAGACCCACGAAACAGAATGTAAACATATGTGTGAGGAGTGCGGAGAAAGTTACACTCAGGAAAGATATCTAAAAAATCATAAGAAAAAAGTACACAAAAGTGAATAACAGAAGAACACTAATGATTAGCCGATTGTTCCATTGAAAACAATGAAAATTCATAATCATTTCTAATTAGATTCTTAATTATTTATGAATAGCGATGATTTATTTACTATGTTTTAATTCATGGTGGACACTGTGTTATAAAAGAATATTAAAAATTTCTCTATAAACATTATATTTTGACAAATATTTAAAAATGCTTTTGGAAGACGTTAAGAATACTCATTGATCAAGTTCACATACATTAATTAGAAACAATTATTCTAATTGTTTAATAGAAAACTTTAGCTAGTCCAAAATTATTTTTTATTTATAAACATTTTAGTTTCTGTAGTCACTTTGCATTTATATGTTTATTTGAACAAATAAAAAATCTTGTTCAAAATTTTAGTGGCCACTATGGAATGTTGTGAAGAGTTACTATTAATATTAACATTTTATAAATTGATACAAAATAATGTAGATTTTTTATAAAAATAAGAAAGTAAAGTAATTGTCAATTAAGTAATTTAGCATTGTTTTCAATGAAAAACAATTTTACCTAGGGCTATCCCATGTCTTTCATTACAGAGATTTCTCGTCGTATGATGAAAATGAAGAACAAGAAAGCCAGGATTCAAATCAAAAGCAAGATGAAGACTTCGTGTACATGTGTGGCGTATGCGATGAATTCTACGAATCTGAACAAGCTGTAATGCGTCACATGCGCAGTAATCATTCGGAGCACATAAACACTAAGACGCTAAATCCAGTTTGTTATGAGTGTCACATATGTTTTAAAACCTACAGACGAAAGCAATATTTGGTCAAACATCTGGAGAGTCATACCGTGGAGTTACCTGGCGAGGATGGCATCGTCGAAAAAGCCAAGATTTTTCGCAATCACGTTTTAACTTATAAATGCGATAATTGCGGACAATCTCTAACGAACCGTCGAGCCTTTATTCGTCACGTTAGGATGCACGCAGATGAAAGACCAATTGTCTGTGATGAATGTGGGAAAAGGTATCGCATCGAAGACGATCTGAAGCGTCATGTTAACGACGTGCATCGAAAAATTAAGCGATTTCCTTGCGATCTTTGCGGCAAGTTTTTCGCTGCCAAAATGACCCGTGACGCTCATCGGCGAATTCATACAGGCGAGAAACCTTTTACCTGCGATCAGTGTGGAAAACACTTCCGCTCAGTTAATCTTCTGGGAGTGCACAAACACATTCACACAGACTATCGCCCCTATGAATGCTCATATTGCCAAAAAACCTTCAGGAATAGACAGAAGGTTACAATACATGAACGGACTCATACCGGTGACAAACCCTTTTCTTGTGATATTTGTAACAAGATGTTTTCGTCAAAGGGCGAAGTTATGAGGCACCGAACGATTCATTCTAATGAAAAACCATATCTATGCTCCGAGTGCGGTCTAAAATTTAGATTGAATAGATACTTGAGAATGCATATCAAGCAGCATCACCCCGACAAGGCTGAGGAGTTGTTTAATGCTATGCAGAGAAGTTAAAGCTTCTCAAGCAGTTGCATATATTTTGCATTTAAAAAACTGTTTTTAATGATTTGATTTCTAGTTTCATTACTAATTTTTTAGTACTGATATTGAACTGAAATATATATATTACCCCTAATCAATAAACAAAAATATCTCAAACTCCTTTTTATAATACAATGAAATTCGCACATGTTAATATTAAGAATGACATATTTTCACTGTGAAATACCACAGTATACAAAAATTTACTTTCTAATTAATTAAATTGCAAAAATCTATTCAAAATGAAATAATATACCTACTTAAAACCATGAGAGTAGTAAAAATGTAAAATGAAAAACTGAAAAATATTTACACTTATTTTAATTTTTATCATTTTATACTTGTAAATCAAACTTTTAAAATAAATTTGTTATTTTCTTTCTTTTTTAAATTGTACAAATGTGTTATAAAAGCGTTATTTATACAGCCTTAAGCAAAATGTGAAAATGTGTACCTTGTAAGTATAATTGCAATGGCATGTATATAAATTTTATACATAGAAAAAATTGTATTTAAATATTGAAAAATGAATGCGTTATTTTAGGCCAAGCTGCGGTACAATAAACTCTGCTGATAAAATGTACATTTGTAATTTATTTACATGTGTAAATAAATGATAATATTTAGAAACCCAATATTCTGTTTGATTTAATTATTTATATACTAATCATAAACCTTATACATATAATGTTATTATAAAAAAAAAACTAAATAAAAGTACAAATAAATTTAATGAAATTATTTATTAAGTAATTGAATTTTTGATACAAATTTATAGTAATTGTAATTTACATTTAATGCAAAATTTTTTAATTTACTTAATTAAACTGTGTTTATAAAAGTATGCAACAAAATAAAGTCTTGCGTTATAAAATTAAATAAATGTATAAATTTTACTAAAAATTTCAGGTTAAAAGGTTTACAACAGACTTCTTCGAGCTTCAAAGAATTTCAAAAGAATTTCAAACATACATTGCCAGCCATTAAGTGTCGAAAGAAATCTCCGACTTCATCAAAAGCGATAAAAAAAAAGACAACGAGAACAATTAAGAAGAAACCCGTGAAGAAGCTAAATAAAATAAAACTTGAAAAATTTAAAGATGAAATTACCTCTTCAAATTCTAAAAACGAACTCGAAGATTCTGAAGACTACTCTACTTTTGTCGAATATAAGCTAGAAGCTTCGACAAATAGCAATAATGACAAAGAGAGTAATATGAATTCCTTGGAAAATTCGACCGTCTCTCCAGAAAGTCAAAAATCGAAGTCTGAAAGCTCAAAATTAAAGAAGATGCGTAGAGCGCACACTGGACCAGGACTCGAATGTAATCAATGCAATAAGAAATTTCGACAATACAATAGCTATCAGATTCACATGAGGGTTCATACTGGAGAGAAGCCTTACACCTGCCACATTTGCGGTAAACAATTCGGTCAGGGTGGCAGTCTTTACTATCATTTAAAACACGTACACGGAGGTGTTAAGAATCATGCATGTGATATTTGTGGTCGTTGTTTCGCTATGAAGACTGCCATGGAAGATCATCGACGTATCCATACCGGCGAGCGACCTTACATTTGCGATTCCTGCGGTAAAACTTTTAAGACTAAGGCATCTTTATACATTCACAGCAAAATTCACACTAACGAATATCCGTTTAAATGTTCATATTGTAAAAAGCTTTTCCGCTGGAAGCAACAAATGATCAGTCACTTGACAACCCACACTGGCGAAAAGAATCATATTTGTGACATCTGCGGCAAGGGTTTTGGTGTGAAAAATGAACTTACGAGGCATCGACGAACTCATTCACTCGATAAGCCTTTTACTTGCCAGAAATGTGGAGTCAGTTTTGGACAGAAGAGGTACCTCACTAATCATAATCGAACCCGTCACAAAACGAAGGTATCCACTAATTAAATTGTAGCTCTGTCAGATGCTTTCTTCGCGAGAGAAGAAATGGAACACTTTTATAAGCTAAAATATTAACTTTATTGTTTTTTTCCTTTGGTATACATTTGTACATACATTTTTTTATAATAAAAATAAAAGCACTTAATGTGTTAAACATACAAACTTTAGTCTTTTTACTTTTTTTATTTTATAATTCATTTAAACTGTTCTAAAAAAATTACAAATTAAGTGATTTTTTAAAAAACAAACAAAATTATAAGTTTATCATTAAAAACTTAAAGTAATAGTAAACTATAGTGATTGAATATTACATTTTTTAGTTTCAAAAAATGTTCTGACAAAAAGTTGTATTTTTATATCATTTTTATGTTTTAGTAAAATAAGGTTTACTAAAAATCTTGATAAAAATACTTTCTAATGATGCTTAAATATAATAAGAATTGTAAAAAAAATACATTTTTTCGGAACATTTTGCTGCAAGTTAATGCTAATATGACTTATTTTAGCGGAGGAAAATTGGCAGCACATCTCGAAAACTTTTTGTTACTATTAGAAACATTTGTAAATTCTCTTCCATTATCAATTTTGTTTTCATTTTTTTTAACCATATTTGCATAATTCATTGGTTGATTTGATGCCTGAGGTTTGATTTGTTCTTCATCTTGACTTATTTTGATCTCTTCAACTGTTTTCGATAATTTATCAATTACAGTACTATTAAGAGAGTAATTGACCATTGAAGACTGATTGAAATTTTCATTTCCATTGTCCGATGTCATACTTTGATTCTGCAGAAATTAAAGAAAAGTATTAAGTTATAAATTGTAAATAACACAGTTTGGAAAAATTTGTGCTTTGTTAGATAGTAGAAATACCTGAAGAGTTCCAGTATGATTTGCAGCTACCGAATCATTTAATGATATTTTTGAGTTATTTAATGATGCATACGGATTTTTAGGACGGCGCAGAGGTTTTGGTTCCTAAAATGAATGAATATATGCATTGTTAAAGCAGCAAAAATAACGTAAACTTTTTAATATCTTTAACTTAAAGGTAAATTACTTGTAAATAAGTTATAACATATACAGTTTGGAAAAATTGGTGCTTTGTTAGATAATAGAAATACCTGAAGAGTTCCAGTATGATTTGCATCCGCTAAATCATTTGAAGTTGTAGGGCATAAAGGATTCGTTTCCTAAAATAAATGAACATGTGCTTTGTTAAAGCAGAAAAAATAATGTAAAATTTTAAATAATATTTTTATTTTAAACGTAAATTACTTGTAAATAAATTATAAATTATACAGTTTGGAAAAATTTGTGCTTTATTAAATAATAGAAATACCTGAAGAGTTTTATTCAGATTTGCAGCTACTGAATCATTTAACGATGTTTTTGAGTTATTTAATGATGCATACGGATTTTTAGGACGACGTAGAGGTTTTGGTTCCTAAAATGAATGAATATATGCATTGTTAAAGCAGCAAAAATAACGTAAACTTTTTAATATCTT
>JAWWEM010050650.1:0-10997 GCA_035582935.1 Ormyrus thymus
TTTAGGATTTTTGCAGTCTGTGATCAAATTAAAATGTACTATTGTAATTTTTTCTAGAAAATTTTTCTCCGTGTACATGCAAACATAATTGTCATCAAATTTGACATATTAAATACCGAATTACTTGGAAATATAATGTATTTTAAATTATACATAAAATAAAATTTAATTCCAATATTATAATCACAGGTAGAAGATGGGACGCGGCGCCCTCAGCACTTTGGTGTGGCCGGGCGGGCGGCTCTTCCAATTTTGAGCGCACTGCTTTTCCAGATCGTTGAGCCTGCTGACCTGGAAAAAGTTAATCGGTTTGGTGAGTGAATAATATAATTTGTGCTTCCTACTCAGGCGCTTCGAACACTCCAACTCAAGATAAAAGTTGCATTGGGCACTATTCTGGTTCAGCAGATCCGCCAACTTTTGTCAGCATTTAAACAACAATTCTACTGAGCCGCTTTAAAAAGCTTACACATTAGATAGATGCAAATATTTTTCTTGCGAATGAGCGGCTTTCACGGCGGGAAAGCAGCTCTCTTGAAGTTTCGGCAATAAGCAGCGCGCCCAACCTTTTCCCCCCGTACATTGTTCATTCGCTGTATCTTTTAACGGGATGTGTCGCAGTCTGAGAGCTGTCTCCTGCTGTCTCTCTTGCAAGTGGCGGTGATTTAACCAAGTTTTTTTCTTCTTTTGTATTTTTACAGCCTACACCCAGTTCTCCTTTCTAGAGTCTTATGCGGCTCTGAATTTCTGCACTTGCGTGCAACAACGGGGGCCTATGCAGTTTATAGTTTATTTAACCAAATTCATGTTTTTAGTAATCCAAAAGCCTTCGCTTTGAAAATATTTTTTTACGACAAATTAGGAAGACGATAATTGTTTATAACTAAGTAGGATGTGATCATAAACTAATTTATCAGCAGCATTGGATAAATTTAAATTTTATTGTAAACTGTCGAGCGGTTACAATTAATTGTATTATTTTATTTCTAATTTTATTTGTTACACTTCAATTTCCACCGCTAACATTTTTTTACTTTCTTAAAAAATTCTCGAAGTTTAATTCGATTGCTACTTTTTCAAAACGGCGTTAACACGACGTTTTTTTATAAGGGGCGCGGTTTCTTGTTTACTTACGTACTTTGGCAACACTGCTTTCGTGCAGGGACAGTCCTAACAACACTTGGAAGCTGCGACGGCAGGTACCATTTAGTTACTCAGACAGATCGGTTTGTGCAGGGCGAGCCCTAAAAATGTTATCAGTGCAGGACGCAATAGAATAACCCGAGGAGGAATTACAGCGAAAGCTTCCAGAAAACTGATTAGTCAAGCTGGTAAGTTAGTAAATTTTCATAAATCGATATAACTTTGAGTCGCAACGATTGACGCGCTTCCTTGCACATGTTAAAAACCATCCGATTTATAAAAATACGCTGCTCTTGAAATCTCATCGAACTATTCAGCGAGTGGCTGGCAAATACAGCGTGAAACGTCTTTTTAGCCCACCGCTCGGTTTTCAATTGCTACAGTTGTACGTGCGTATGAGTGATGACGTCATGCTACGAATGCAAGTGCTGCGTTGCATCAGTATTAAACTTAGCTTTTGACCAAAGAATACACGTAGATAAGTTATCATACGGTCTGAGAGACTCAGCGATGGTGCTTTGAGATTCACTAAAATAATAATTGAACCGGTCGCCAGAAGGCGCTCGATCGCTTTCTTAGATTCCGGCGGGAGTTTCACGCAGCAGTGGAATTAGAATTTTCCACTAAAGGAATATTATAAGAGTTTTCCCTTTTTCTGGATCTGCACCGAAAATAAATGCATTATAACAGCACACTGAAATGGTATTTAATACTAACTATATAAATTTTATAATTGCATTACTAAAAAAGTTTTTAGCAAGTGTTAAAAAAATTCTCTTCAATTCATTTCTAGTATTATTTTTCTTTATTTAGACAGTAACGTAGGTCATGCATTATTTGAACAATTATTTTAGCATAAACGAATGAAATATTATACTCTAAAAATATTCTCAGGGACTTTTAACAGAAGAGGTAAAACGCGAAAACATCCGTTTGAAAAATTCATGAAAATTAAAAATTTTTTATATTTAAAGCTTATTTTTAAAATAAAATAAATACGACAAGACGAAAAAGTAACGCAAGAGAAAAGAAATAAAATCGTCTAAATCGACGAAAAAAAACTTACTCTAATCAATGATTTAAAATACTAAAAAGTCAACGTGATACCGTGCGATACAATGCAGCCACACTTTGAAAAAGCCTGCGCTATTGCAGGTTATAATGTTAACATTACAGTCAGAGCTCGTAAAGCGAATAATTGAGTGTTTCTGCAAATAGCACAAAACAGCTGCGTATAAAAGGGTCAAGAACCCCGAGATCGGCCGGATAAAAAAGCCAGCCAATAGAAATCCCGGGAAAAAAAGGACGCAGCAGCCGCATAGGGTGGTGGTCTCGGGATACGAATACCTTTGCACTCGACGAGAACTCGAGAAAAAAGGAAGGAAACGAAAAAGAGACAGGGCAGAGTGGGAGAGAGAATCCTTGCACCGTAGTCAAGGCGCTATCCAGAGTTCATTATTCTCGGTTCCCTGAATCGGCTCGACTAAAATCCCGTCTATACTATATATGCCAGGCCGTGCATTTAGATCTGCCGATAATGCGAGAAAAAGTACGTTTGCCTTTATCTTCTGCATATTATACTTTGAATAAAATGTACCTCCGCTCTCGCGGATTTAACGCAATTACGGTTAAATAACTAGAGAAAATGTACAATGCGTTCTTTCGTACCCTTAACGTTATATAATTTTCAAAACGCGGTAAATTCAGCATTTTTTTAATGAAAAACGTAGGATTGCAGATAGTACTGTTTTGTATTAAAATATCTTACGCTTTTCCAAGTTCGAAATTAAAAAGAAATTCATTTCTGCAGAGTCTAATAAGGCACTTTTATACACGTGATTAAATTTGCAACTAAACTTCTCTAAAAAAAGGTTGAAATTTAATTTTCAAAAATTTTTTCCGCTCGTTCACATGAATGGAAATATTCGAATCAATAACAAAAAACAGTACTGTCCTTTCTCTTTCGCGACACGCAGCTCCTGCACCCGCGTTCGTGCAAAAAATCTCTTTCGTCGGCCCAGCAAGTTGCCGTCCTTTATAGATCTTAATGAAAATAATTTCATTACCTCGACTGCAGGTTATTCTTAGCGAACTCCTTTAATTAATTTTATTCTTTCTATTTGTGGCTGCGATTTCCTGCTCGTGCTTTGTAATTGAAAATTATTCTTTTTTTTGATATTTATTGTAAGATATTTAACTGAAATTATAAGCGAGAATTGTGTGCGTATTTAATGTGTTTTCGACGAATAATAATATACTGTGCATTAAATTATTTAAATAATTTATTTTTATAATAAATAAGGAATTATTAAAACTTTCAATGACTTTTATTAACATTGTATTGTAAAAGTAACTGAAGTTGATATATCAATGAAATTTAAAGCCTCGAGTTAAAAACATTTGGGAAACACCTCCAGGAGTCATTGAATGGATGTGAGAATGCAGGTATGAAACGAGTCCTTCGTGGAGTTCATTGAATCTTCTGGAAGGATTAGAAGGGATAGAATCTTCTCGAAAGATCTGTAGTTGAATTTTCGTTTTTCGGTTTTTGTTTTTGATTTTATTTCAGAGATACTTATTATGCGTATTGTTACAATTAAACGTAGCAAATTTCTGCAATTTTACTACGTTTAATTTTTTAAAGCCATTAAATTTAAACACTATCCTATTTTCCACTATAAGAAGTAAACGCAGCAAAATAAGGATATTCAATTAAATTTTGCAGCAGAGATCTACGATCGGCGAGGTCCCAATTTCGGTAGCGACAGCAATAAATTGTTCCCGCGACGTCGTAAAACTTTAACAACTGATCTGAAAAACGGGAAGACAAGACGAGCATCATCCGTACGTCGTGAAGTCGGCACAGCGATAGGTGGACCGAAAAGCTACGTCGGTGCACTCTCAAGGTTCCCTTTAGAAAGTGACTTTTCGAAGGTCGGAGCCCTGAGACTTTAGCTACCTGACTCTCTCCCGGGGTTGGTACCCCGACGACGAGAGTCCGTTGAGCTTCCCAGTCTCGAACGGGTCAGGAGTGAGAAGGGATTTTAAGTTCAACGCTCGCACGCACACAAGCAGCCGGCGTGTGTCGCTTACGCCTAAGGAGCGACGAACAAAATCCAGTCGAACGCTGGAATATGCCACTTTCGGCACGAGCGAAGGGATCGTTACAACTCGGTTGTTAGTGTAATCATATACCTCTTAGATCTCAACAGTTTTGGGGTTGTTGAACTTTTTTCCCTAACTTTTGCTCGATTTAATGTCGTGCACTTTTTTTTTCTATTCGTAATTTTAAATGCTTTCTTTTAATAAGGGATAACTTGCATTTATTAAATTAGATTTTTTAAATAGACGTTACGATATTGTTATAACAGACCGTGCATTAAAAATGATTTAAAATGCAATTATTTGTTAAGGAGATTTACACCTAAAATTAATCCACCTTGAATCACTGGCAAAAGGAAAATTAAGTCATTAATAACTATTTTTGGCTTTGTCGCACAAACTACAAGTTGAGTCACTGATTTTTTATATTTCTGAAATTGAATTAAACCTGAAAAAGAATCTTTTTAATTATATAATTTTCAAGATAATCGATTCAAGCGATTCGATCTGCAAGTTGCCGAAAATAAGCGAGAAGACTTCACATATGAGTGAACGATCAAAATTTGAAGAAATGACTCTCTGTGATAAATCCCATGAACTTGAATAAGACTGCTATTGAGCAGGAGTCCTCGCACTGGAGGGGGCAGTGCAGAAGACTTTGAATGCATTAGTAATAAAATAATAGCCAACACGTATATGGCAACGGCTTGATCATATGATGCTATTTTATCAGTAACTTCATATTTCAGTATAGCGGCAACGATTTTTTTATTTTTACAGTTAGAGGTTGTAAATAAACTTCAGTATTTACCGCGGAATGCTAGTTTCATATTGAAACTGCGAAAAACTGTAATTGTGTGACAATGCCAGCTGTATAAAAAACACTTTCCTCTCAAATCAAAGCCTCGAACACTGAATTACGTTGACGAAATAACCAAACGCCATTATTTACCTCTCGTACTTACATCCCACTACAATCGGTCGATGCACTAATCTAACATCTCGTAGAAAACTAGACTTTTTCTTCTTCTAGATTATTTAGCGTTATCTTGTTGCTATGCAAACTTGTGCACGCGTAATATACGTACAGCGAGTAACAAAGTGTACAAGTGTAGTTTCTCTATAGACGTGGTTCTAACCGGTGAGACTATGATTTATGATATAATGATAACAAAAAGATTAAAATTAAAAATTTTTTTTATACTTTTCTTTATACTTTCGCTTGCGCATGTATTTTTTAGATGGGAAATAACATATAAATTCAAATTATCATATTCACAGGGTTTGATATTTTCAAAATTTGCAGGTACGAACCGTGATGAAATAAAAGTATTCACCGTTTTGTTAAACTACAAAAGTCTATAAAAGGACTGTAAAAAGCTTATAAAATTACAAAATTATATATTATGAACTTATTTAACAAAAATCTGTATACTCTTTAAATCTGTACGAATTCAAAAATTTTTAATTTTCTCGTTGACTTAAAATTTATGCAAAATTAAATACATGATATAAAGAGAATCTATTTATAACGGTTGAAATAAAACTTTAATACAATTCACGGAATAAAATTTTATTTCTTCGCGACGCGGATTATTCTCGTTCAATGATTAATATTTTTAATAAAACTCAGAAAACTGCTCAAAAGGGTTTCTCAAAAAACACTTTTTCCAAAACCGAGATGAGCCTTATAAATCAGGGCCCGATCACGTGCGCAAAGGAACACGCTCGAAAGAAACGGCGACGGATTTCAGCCGAAAGGAACGGGCGTGCGAAACAGATGCCGAAGAGGGAATAAGAGGGAGAGAAAAAAGAAAGAAAAAAAATAATCGGAAAGCAGAAAGCGAAAGGAGAATCGCCGGCGCCGAACAAGAGACACGCGAGAAAAGATAGGAATCTCAACGGCAAAATGCAGATTTAACGCCGAGAATGACCTTTATGCGGGCATTGCACATCCAGTCGGAGAGAGAGAGAGAGAAAGAGAGAGATGGAGAGAGAGAGAGAGAGAAAAAGGAGGAGAACGCTTTAGGCGCGCAGCTACCAAAGAGTTGCCAATGCTGAGCCGATGGACGCGTTTGTCATTCCAACTAATGGAGATCATTTACTTTCCAACCCCAACTTTCATTTTTTTCAAAAGCGAACGTTCTTTTAAGATTTTCAAATAGTGAAGCATTACTCTCTTTTATTGGCGAAGGCATTTATATTACGTGGCGTTGCAAGCTGCAATTCTTCAGTTTTTATGCAAAATAAAAGATTTTGCAATATTTATAATTTGGAAATAACGTTAAAAAAATATGATACGTATCACAAATTCGCCGAAAAATGTGGCATACTAATAATCACGTTCTGCTGTTACCACTACTTTGATGGTTAAGAACATAAAATATATTAATTTAGGGCATAAATAGCCCGATAACGTATAGTATATACAATGTAGTTCTCTCGAGAGCAGCAAATACAATTTTCAGCAGGATAAGTATTGGATATTAAGCCCTAAAAATATTATTAGACGGAAGAAAGGGCACTTTACAATCGTAAATTGCGCAACCGTATTTTTCCGCTGCGCGTTTGAGGAAAAGAAACACCATTCATTATTTTTTAAGTGGAGAAAATTCCGCAGTGCGCGAAGTGCGCAAATGCCGAAGGTAAGGTCAGGTCTTTGCCTTGCGTGAAATTATGAGCAGGAAACTTTGCGAAAATTATCTGAAAATATCCGATCGGTCAGGCCGCTTTTTCCGACTGGGTTTTTTTCTTCTGTTCATTAACAAGCGCGAATAATGAATAAATTTGCATGCGCGGAAAATGTAGATTCGGCGCGTCTCTAACCTGCAGGCACTTGCCACCGCGCCCCTCGCGTCGGGAGCGTCGATTCGGCCGTTTTGGGCGCAGGGTTGCCAGACGGCAATCTTTTATCCTTTTATGCCCGCTAAAAATGTCGTCAGTTCCTCGAGAGCGGAAGAGACGGAAAACCGGCATCTGGCAACTCTGGGCGAACGAGAGCCTCAAACTCGCTGGTGGAGATGTTAGGCCGGTAAGCGTATCTTGGCCTTTGGGGCTCCTGTTCGCGCAAAACAATACAGCTATTGCGCTAAATTGTGGTGCGGCTACATTAGGTGACACGGGCGACTGGCAAGTCGAATCCATTCGCTTATTTTCTGCGCGCGTGAAGGAGCAATTTTTCAAAAACTTTTCACTTTAATGGTCTCTGAAGCGGCCAAAAACTATTTTTCGTTACGCTGTTAAAAAAAGCATGAATTTTCATGCATTTATTGGTAGTTTATTTCCAGGACAGTGCATTACATTTAATGTATTTACATTGAATTTAATGAATTGTACGTTAAAATTAATGTATATTTTCATTAATTTTACACTTATTGTTCACAAATTTTGCATTGATTTTAATGGTACATGCTTGAAATTCAATGCAAATAAATTAAATTTAATACATTATCCTGGAAATAAGCGCTTAATAAATGCATTAAAATTCATGCTTTTTTTAACAGTGTAGGTAAACTTACATTGAATGAAACAGCATTGTAAACGTTGGTTAAAAAAATAACTATTACTTTTAATAAATATAATAAATAATAAATAACTAGAGATATATAATAAATAACTTAAAATTTCTTTTAAATCAGCAACAAAAAGAAAATTTTTCTATCTTCTCTCAACGTCTGCTTTAATCGCTTATCTTTCTAAGAATGTTTGATTTTGCCTACTATGCAGTCCCATTTTACTTCGAATCCGCGTAGCTTTATGGGGGTCCAGTAAGATTCTGCATATGATAACCGAAATTATGCTAATGAACTGGAAGCAACATCGAGCTACGGAAAAAACGGTAAGGTGCGTTTTATACACATAAGAATCGTACACGTAAACATTGTACACAATTTAGCATAGCCCAATATATCTATATATAAATTTCACTCATGTTAAATTGTGTACAATGTTTACGTGTACGATTCTTATGTGTATAAAACGCACCTTGCCGAAAAAACACTGTCCTAAGCTGCAGGTATATCAATTCTCCTTGTCGCTTCGCTACATCTGCTAAGGTGAACTAGTTATGGTTGGCGCAACTTTTAAACGAGGACGCGGCAAACAAATTTTCCGAAGCCTTCCGCGGAAAGCACTTTGAGCTTCCGTTTGTTTATTTTTTATGCAACTTCAGGAAAGTTTTAGGAAACATTCCACATGATATGTTTGGAATCTTTTGCGAGACAGATAATTTTCTGAGACTATTGTATAATTTAGAAAGTTCGGTAAAGTTTTAAATTTATTAAAGCTAGAATATTGAATGGAGATAGAATTAAATGTCTAGATTATTAATAATTACAAATGTAATTATCAGTTGTATTTTATTATTTAAAATCTATCGAGTCACATCCGTATTTTTAAAACAGGATTTTTATATTACATTTTAAATCTAAATTATTATTTTATTCATTATTCTATATTAATCATATAATCATTATATCTATATTAATCATATATTTATTATATCTATATTAATCATATATTTATTATATCTATATTAATCATATAAAATAATCTATATATAAAGACTTTTATTAATAACCAAAATATTATGCTCTGATGTAGAGATGGTTTAAAAGTTTTTAAACTTTTTTTTTTAACTAAAAGTTTTATAGTTTTTTTTAATCTGTCACGATGCAAGAAAAGCTTTGTGTTTTTACGTGAAATCTTCCTTTCAAACTACGCTAATCTTAATTTAAAATCTCTCAACGTTTAAATTTTATGTTTCAGTCCCTTAATCAGAGTCCATACATTGAGCTTATCTAAAATCGAAATAATTCGATTCTCTCCAGTACGCAATACGCAACACCAGTTGATTCAATGATGTCCAGACGAAAAGATCTCGCGGCGTACAAAGAAAAGTAGTTTCTTAATATTACCCTTGAAATTCTCGTCAACGTTCTCTTTTATTACAAAACCTTTAAAAAGTCTGAAAAATTGTCTCATTTAAATTTGCCGCCTTACGAAATCGGTATTTCTGCTTGCTTAAATTCCGCCGAGAAGCGCTGAAGTCGGTTCGGCGGACAGGCAGAGTTTCGTCCCATGGTCCGTCAAGACATTCAATCCTGCAGACGCCGCACCAAAGTTTTCTTATTTTAAAAGGTAGTAACTGTATTATCGCCGCGACAAAGGACTTGGATTAGCAAAATGTAAGTGTATAGTTAATAGATCTGAAACACTATAACTCTCTGCGCTTAACTTTTTCAGTCAGATGTATTAGTCAAATGAAACTTTTGCTTCTGTAATTTAAGATGGTCAAGGTGTTGAGTCGGAATGCGCCACGACGCAATAGACGGATGTGAGAATCCAATTGAATGCGAAGTTTTATTAAAGTTTAAAAACTTATATTGAAGTAAAATAATTTAAAATCTCTTTTATAATTAAAATTATATTTACTAAAGTTTATAAACTTATGGAGAAATATTACACGAATAAAAAACTTTATTAGTATACCTGTAAAATATATTCTCGGCCTAGGGTGATATTATTTCCCAGTAAACTTCGTAATCGATATATTTGATTTAGTATAGTAATAATATTGAAGGCAGTATTATAAATTTTACATCGTACTTTTCATACTCTGCCCTAAAACTTATTTTGTAGAAAAACTGAATCTTAAAATACCCCGAGAATTGCTTTGGATGCAATAACTTTATTTTCTGTTTAAGATTTAAAATAACAGAAAATTAAATTATATACATTGTTCTTTTCTTCGCATTATAAATTTATTTATTCTTTAAGGATGATACATTTGATTGTAGGCAATAATTTTTAATCATACGCCATCTACTACTTATTTTTTAAACTTTAAAAGTCTTCTTTTTTTATATAACAAGTGACCCTTCTGTCATACAATGATTGCTCGAGAAGATATTCATTTTACTTCCACAAACGAACTGCAGGATAATATAATTTCTAAACATTTTATTGTAATGATTATAATTTTTACTAATATTAGAAAAGCAATAATACATTGATTTTTTTTAATTAATTAACGAAATTTAGAAACGACACTTTTTAATTCTAAAATCCCTTACATTATAATTCATCGCGATATGATCGAATTGAATCTTCGAGTTTGAGATTCATTCATATCATAAATGTGCAAGTAGAGGGCTAAGATAAATAAAATTCTAATTAAGACGACATTAATCACGTCCTATGGCAATGCAAATTCTACGACAAGGAAAGATCTAAATGTATCAAAAGCTTGCGAAAGCTTAAACTCCAGTTGCCGCCAAATACTGATACTCTCGTCACAGAACCAAACATTGAAGCTTGTAAATGTTTTGTTAATATTCTTGATAAATGTAACTTGCAAATTTAAGAAACCTCACTGTTATTCGACAAATTATAACTATACTTCTGTAACTTATGCAATAATATTATAATATTGTAGCATTGCAATAAAGTAAAACTAAATAAAGCTCTTATGAGGTTTCCACAGCTTAAAATTAAAAAAAATTCTAATTATAACATAAATTATAAAACAAGCATCAATAAGATTAATATTAATATTAAAATAATATAGATTTATTAGAAGAAAAACTTTATACAGTCTTCTGGCAGCGATATTCTTGTTACTGACAGTTTTTGTAATGTTAGATATCTGTAAAGACTTTTTTCGTGTTATACTTGGTACACTGAGAGAATAATATAGTAAAAATTACAAATAATCTTGTAAAAATTGCCATACTGTCTAGTAAAGCCACCAC
>JAWWEM010050651.1:0-10997 GCA_035582935.1 Ormyrus thymus
ATGTGAAGACCGTAAGATGTATTATATTAATAAAGTATTATTTGTATTATATTATATTCTATAATTTTCTACCATATACCAACAAAAAATATCGTAAAACGAAGTTTTACGTTATTTTGAGGGGGGGCCGGAGGCGGTGAAGGAGGGGAAGAGAAGGGAGGGACAAGCACAGTGCTTACAACTATATAATATAGTAAGATATATATCTTACTATATTATATAGTTGTAAGCGTTATGCTTGTCTTTCAGCCCTCTCTACCGACCCCCTCCGCCCCCCTCAAAATAAGGAAAAAAGTTGCTTCTTTCTATGATATTTTTAGAATTACTTTAGTCGTTGAGAACCTCCCCCCTCCAGTCCTCCCTCCGACACCCTATGCCCCTCCTCGTTCCCTCTCAGCCCCCCGCTCCTTTCCTCTTCCTACCAATCCTAAACTCCACTTAACACCTCTACAACGTTAAATCTTTACCAGCTCCCTTCTATTACAAGTGAGTTTAAAATAATGTATTTACTATGAGGTAGATAGTTGGGTGCGTTTTTTGAAGAGGTATCCCCTCCTTCACTAACCTTAGAATTATTTTTGTAAATTCAAAAGTTAGTGTAAGAAGGCCTAACCCTCTACTAAAAAATTTTGTAAATTTGTACACATTCAATCTATATTCAAGTGTACTGTAAATATTAATTTATTAATTTTATAATAATTATAATAAGGTAGTTCTATGGGTAGATATAGAACATTTGTATATACGACGCGCGGTAGCAGTATATATAGATACAAATGTGGGGAAAAATTAAGAAAATAATTGGGTGATGGCACACTTGTGTTGAAGGTCGTTGATGGTAAAATTGCGTTGAAGGTCGCTGCTAGCAGACCTATTCAGAACTGTTAAGTTACTTACTGTTGGCGTTTTGGAACATAGCCGCCGACATAGCAGTATGTTGGTTTTGGTGCTTGTCACGTTCTAGACTCTTAAAGAATTAGACCCCTTTGTGGAAGGTCGTTAAAAGCAGGCCTTTGTGATCCCCCATCTATAACAAATGAGATTAAAATAATGTAGTTTCTATCTTTGCCACACCACCTATGAGGTAGATAGATTTTTTTGAAGAGGTATCCCCTCCTTCCCCTAAAGAAGGCCTAATCCTCTGCCAACAAAACTTTTTAAATTTGTAAAATTTAATGTATATTAAAGTGTACTGTAAACATTAATTTTAATAATGATTATAATAGTCTTATTAAGAAGACATATTTTCAAGTTTTGTTTATTATTATTAAGATACTGTAAACACATTAATTTTATTATAGTCTCATTAAGTAGATTTATATTTATGCATGATATAAAAATATTATATCGAAAGATTGTTGTAACATACTTTGAAGGTTGTTGATAGTAGACTTGTGTTGAAGGTCGCTGATGGCAGACCTGTGTTGAAGATCCTGATGACATACATATTTGAAATCTCTCTAATGGTAGAATTGTGTTGATCTACTTTGAAGGTTGTACAAATTTGTGTTTAAGGTTTTAATGGTATACCTATTTGAAATCTCTCTAATGGCAGAATAGTGTTGACATACTTTGAAGGTCGCTGATAGCAGACCAGTATGAAATGTCATTGAAGGCACATTTGTCTTGAAAGTCGCTGATAGCAGACCAGTATGAAATATCGTTGAAGGCACATTTGTCTTGAAGGTCGCTAATAGCAGACCTATGTAAAAGATCGCTTATGGCAGATTTGTGTTGAATGTCTCTGATGGCAGACCTATGTGAAAGCATTTTAATAACAGAATTGTGTTGAAGGTCGCTGATGGTAGACCTGTGTTGAAAATCCTGATCGTCTATTTATTTGAAATCTCTTTAATTGTAGAATTGTGTTGACCTACTTTAAAGGTCGCTGATAGCAGTCCTTTTTTAAAATCGCTGATGGAAAATTTGTGTGTAATGTTATTGAGTCTGCTAATTGAGTCTGTTCATAACGACTGCTTAAATTGATCTGCTTCTAGCGACCTTCTAATTAAGTCTGATTCTAACGACTGCTTAAATTGGTCTGCTTCTAGCGACCTTCTAATTGAGTCTGGTTCTAACGACTACTTAAATTGGTCTGCTTCTAGCAACTTTCTAATTGAGTCTGCTTCTAACGACTGCTTAAATTGGAATGTAGTAGCTTTTAAAACTGCTTAAAGCTTTTTTTATAAATTTTATGTATTTACAGTATAGGTATATGTATTAAATAAAAATTTACTAAATTTTTTTTAACAGAGAATTAGGCCTTCTTCGACTAGCATTTCAATTTGAAAAAAAAAAAATTGAAAGTTAGTGATAGAGGGGATACCTCTTCAAAAAAACGCGCCTATCTATCTACCTCTTGGGTGGCGTAGAAAAGATAGAAACTACATTATTTTAATTTCATTTCATAGTTTTTTTAATACCTAAATTTGGGGGGTTGGTGAGCGGAGCGAGCGGGAGAGCTACCCCCCCTAGTATATTATATATTTGTTTGAAAAATCATTGTGTAGCACCCGCGTACTCCTCCGAAGCCATCCGAGCTCCCCCGCATTCTCCCCCGTAAAAGAGATGACCTCAGAATAAAGATAATTTTAGGTTATTTTGAGGAATTTAGTCAGCTCCTCTGTACGGTCTCCACCCGCAAATCAATTTGCTCCCTAATAATCCCCGTAACACCCCCGGGAGTAGTAAGAAGGCTGTTATAGCAAGACTTAATCTAATGCAAACAAGATAAGGGGCCGCATTGGGCCTTCATATGTATATGCTAATTGGATTATAAAAGTTAATCTAAAAAGTAAACAAGATAAGGGCCTAGGATTCGAGCACTTCTTATGTATAATTGTGTCAATCGAAGGGTTAGGATTATCGGATTACTTACGTTAATCTAATTAAACATGATAAAAATTTCTCTATTATAAGCGGATAAATCTAATATAAACAAGATAAAAAATTTCTTTAGGATTAACGGATTAGTTAATCTAATGCAAACAAGATAACTTCCATTCTTCTTTTGTATATTGGATTATGAAAGTTAATCTAAAAAGTCAACAAGGAGCTAGGATTCCAGCATTTCTTATGTATAATTGAATCAATCAAAGGGTTGTTTATGACAATCGGATTATTTCTTTTATTTATGATAATCGGCTAAAGTAAACATGATAAAAAAGGGTTAATTAGGATTTATTTTAATCTAACTTAAGGGCGGAGACTTCTTTCACCATTTCATGCTTTATAAAATTTGAAATAATTTCTGCAACACGATTTACGAATTCAGCGTTATTTTTAAGCTGATTCATACGAGTAGTAATACACTCGCGTACTTGTTGCAATCCTTCAAAAGTCGCCAATTGCTTAACGAAAAGGGCGGCGTTTTTCCTTTTTTTAGCCGGCGTAAAGCTGCTCGTCCTCACCTTCCGAGCGTTCTTCAACGGCCAGTGCGCGTTCTCCGTAGGCAGTTGTTAAATGAACTTCGATATCGGGCAAGACAATGCTCGTAGGCAGCTAATTAGAAGCAGAGTATGCGTACTGCAAGTACGAATACCTTTTGTCCATTTCAGTAGTAAAAATTTCCCAATTTGTAGAGTCGATACTAATGTATTTTGAATTCGCCCCGCTGAATTTAAGTACTGGCTTGTACAAGCCATTGTGGTATTCTAATCCGATAATCACTCTCTTGGAATTCGATTTATTTAACGAGTATATGGCCGAAAGTAGTAAGTTTGACACGGAATGTAGGCGACCCATGGCGTCTTTTTTTTCACAGCGGTTTCGAACAGTTTCAGTAACAAGCGACGTGTGCTTTTCTCGAGCTCCAAACCGCGTATTTATAAACTGTGTCACCCCCTCCATTTAGTTCTTGAAACGCGAAATATGAATAGTCCTGCAGAACAATGCTCTTTCAGAAAACAGGAGTATTATATCCGATTTTGACGGTTATACGAAGGACAGAAGCTATGCTCCCCGGTTTTGATTACTTTTATGGAAGAAGAAGAGGAGTTTCAGATAAAAAGTTATGATAAATAAAAAAACAGTACTTTTTATTAATATAAATATATTATAACAAATTTTTATCCATTGAATTACATGATTGATTGTAATGTCCCCCGCCTATAAAATTCTTGCACGGGCGCGTATAAAATTTACGGCGAGATTTACGCAAATTTTTTAATACGACACTGTAGAATTTTCTATCCATGGCGTCGTTCGCCCGCGTATCTGGAGTAAAGATACTGCAATACGAGCGTAAAGAGCTGCCACTAAATATATAATATAGAAACATAATACAGTATTCACCGCACACCTGCGAATCAAAATTCTGCAACCGTTTCTTGTTCCATACGTAACGCGGGCAGTTTCTTTCGAGTCGATCAAGATGATGCGGGGAGGTTGGCGCCCCTCCGTAACTGGCAAAGAAGTATTCTGCCCCATTTTTATTGATGTAAATAGCTATCCAATGTGATCCGGACTTATCTGCTGTATCAGTGTTTGCGATTATCGCTGCAGGCAGGCTTCATTTTTTAGGTATATGATCCGCTGCGTACACGCCTATCGAGCTCGCGTTTAAGCCTTAAATGGCTCTAAGTATCTGCAATGTGTTCATTTTTATCTTCTTCGTAATTAGTTCCCTCCGTCTTCTCAGTTATCTCCTCTTTTTCGTCCTCTTGATTGCCGGAAGAAAATAATTCCGTATCATCCAGCTCGTCTCGGCCCGCGAAATGTAGATGCTTATTCACCCGTGACTGGCAGTGAAGTAACAACGCACTATAAAAAATCTCGCTATGTACATCTGTACCATCTCGAAAGCTCAGATCAATGATTGAAATAAACCAATTTTTAAGTACATTAACTTTGTAATGCGAACAAAAATCAGGAGTATTTTCAAATTTTTTCACGCCGTGAGAAACGGAAGCCGACAAAGCTTTCGGAAACAATCGCCCGAGTCTATTAAAACCAGGCGTTTTATAATTTTCGAGATTGATGATTCTTCTGTCCACAATAGATTCTAGATAAATCACCTTTTCTTCTCCTCGTACATATATTCTTGCCGCGCCGAGCAATATTGAACAAATGTCTGCGCAATTGGCGAAGGAAAAGATCCCCCTCGAACCATTCCAAGCCGTGAATGTAAAGTGTCCAGTAATTGTTCGTTTGCCGCACGTCCATCGGTAAATCGGAGAAATCACAAGGTGGCCGAATTACCCAATGTTCGGAGATATTCTTCTACAGAGCCACAACAGAAACTTCTTTTGGTAAAAATTTTTTATTCGTATCACGGTGACCGTGAATATCTATAATGTAATCCATTTCAAGCACAGTTTTCGAGCACAACGCCTTAGAGACTGACGCGCTGCTGATTAATTACAGAGTCTCATATACTGAGCAGCGTGCCCTGTTTTTCGTATTTAAGCACTAAAATCGGATATTATCTACCTCGACGAGTCGATTTCAATGACGTTGTCGTATTCAGCATAAATTATACAGTTGATGGTAGATTTTAAGGCCTCTTCGAAGCCTACTTCTACGCGCACACTACCGGTGCGCACTAGGTTCCAATGACTAGCGAGATGCGCCGATAAATCAGGTGTGAGGTCGAAAGCTGTGAGAAAGTTTCCTCTCACAGTTGAAACGGTTGATTCCGATTCCTTCGTTCAAAAAAGGAATTCCCGTACCCGAAAAGAGCGAATGAAAGCTCTGCTAGGAACTTGCTCACCATCTACGTAAAGCGAGAGATAGTTTATTGTAAAATGTTGAAAATTGAACGGGTTTAATTTTCGATTCCAATTAAACGCTTTATTGTCAACAAAACCAATGATAATTCTTTTCGGTAGTTGGCCTAAAATAACGTTATGGAGCGTATCACCTCGGATCCCTGTATGCATCGTAAATGATTTTACCTCGACTCGAGTAATAGGATATTTAGCTGTAGTTTTCGTCAGTGCATTGGCGTGTCCTAGCAAGACACCCGGGCTCATCTTAGCTCTGCGAATCATTAAAATAGCTTCTTTGATTTTTACTTTGAACTTTCCATCCTTTGACACATCCATTAAACAAAAAGCATCCTTGCTTCTGACTAAACGTACTCGCATTTCTACGCCATCGAGTAGCATTTTGTCTTGATTGAATACGTCGCAATGTAGATAGCCAATCATATCAACTATTTTCCCGTCTTCCGTAAAGAACCTCGGTTTACGAGTCCGTTATTACTATGAGGCTGCGCAGCATTCGGCGCAGCTTCGAAAGCATTTGGCGTATCGTCGTACCACAAGCACGATGTCAAATGAGACTCTTTCGCCGCCAGGGAATAGTTTAGCAAGGATTCAATGTACGCTATATAAGGATAAGCGTTATTCGGTGGAGAAACAAGTTTTTGATTGAAAGAGAACATCCACCTGATTGAACATGGAATGTAAAAAATTAGTAACCGGTGCTACTTTACCATTCTCGGCTTTCTCTCGGACGGGTATGATTTTTGCCTGAACATAAATCATCGAGTGAGCTAAATCAATGTAGTGCTCACTCGCACTGGGTACGACAAATTATAAAGGCGCCTCGCCCTCGTCGTCGATCGCCGACACGGGTTTGTAGTGTACGTAAGACCTTTTTTCTATAGACGTTTGCGTGACTGATAACGTAAACAGATCGAGCTTCGCCCAGATCGCCATCCTTATTTCGGACCAAAAATGTCGGTTATTTCTCTAAAATTACTGCTTTTTTGCTTTTTATTCTGCTTCCGAGACGTCTCGCGGTCAACTTGTTTTCTTTTCTTAACACGTTTGGATGCGCGCGCGATGCTACGCGTTCCGCGTTTCTTTTTTGACTGTCGTTTACGTTTCCCAACAGGTGTTTTATATTCTTTGCCCTTCATTAGATCGACAATTTTGGCTGCAACTTTTCTCTTTAATGTTTCTCCAGAGTCTTTTGCGTGTAATTTTACAGCTTCGGAGAAATTTGCTCCGTTGTTTGCTACGTCGTCAAAGACGTCTTGTCCTGCTCTTAGAGCTTCTTTGCCGACAGCTTTTGTACCGTGCGTTACGTAAGGAAGAATACTGCGAAACAAGCCCCCAAAACAAGAGCCGACGCCGCTACCGCATTGGTAACACCTCCGCCCAACGAACCAACCTGCTCGTCGTAGTAGCGCACGTAATGAGCCATACTGTTAACGATTACACCTAAAATGAAGCGTTAGCGTCAAAGTTCCGTACTCGAATGGTATGCAGCGGCAATGGATATCTCTTATATCTATAGTTATATTCTGAAAAGAATGATACAGCAACGGAATATAATTTACAGGCGCAAAATACCAAAATCTGTACTGGGATGTGTCGAGCGCGGCAATACGCAAAAGTGCTACTTGTGTATGACCGACCGTGCATGGTTCGCAAATATCTGTGTAAATAAATATTTGATCGGGTAAAGCTCTTGCCAGAGAAGCGGGCCTGTTAGCCGTAGCAACTACTATATCACCCGAAACAAATGTACCTTTGCGTCTCAACTCTTCCTCCTCGAAGCCGAATATCTGCCTTATTTTTTCGTCAAACTTTAAATAGTGTTTCTCGGGGCATATGCAATTTTTTGTAGAAAATAATAGCCGAGTCCAGAGTCTGATTTTTAGATCGAAAAATGATCCGACATTATCTGCATTTCGTTCATTTTAGTAGCTAATTGTTCGACATTTTCATAAATTTCTATCGGGAAAGACTCCTCTCTTTCGACAGCGTGTTTCTTGTAACAGAATTTAATGCTACTCTCCGATTGACGAACGTGAGCGACGGTGCAGGGAATGTGAATTTCTGCTATGCCGACGGCCCAGTCTCCGTGTAATTTTATTTCACGGGGTAAATGCGTGCTGAAGCAGCTCGTTGCATTGTCTAGAAAATAAATTCCGCTACTGTTGCTCGATAAAACCATATAAAAATTAGTTTGTTCCATCTTGAATTGTTTCAAGTTCACTTGCTTTGATCCAGGAATTAAATTTATTTGGATAACCAAGCCACTTTACTAGCAATTATTTGTTAGCTCCGCGGCCTTTGCTGCTAATCACGCGCTCGATGTTGAAGCTTTCGCGAGTCACGCGCGCCTGTCAAACGAATACCAATTCTGCCGTATAGAAGAAGACGTCTATGATTTCACCGTTCAAATCTTCCAAAATGTAGGTGAAAAGGTTTTGCCTTTTAGTCCGTCGATTTATTTTAATGTTGCGCAATGGGCGCAGCACCTTCAACGGCGTACCCCACATGTTGCATCATGGGCAGAGCGTCTTGCCATCGGCTCGACATTGTCGCCGATATACAGCGTCTCAAGGTTATCAGTCTCGAGTAAATCTCTTCTTGCTGAAAAAAAAAAATTATTATTTAAATACAGCTTAATTAAAAATGGATTGATATTTCTACCAGGGTGTTATCGATTCTTTAAAACTACACGGAGAAAAATCGCTAGTAAAATTTACTGAAATTGTATGTAAATCTTGCTTAAAAAGTTAAGTAACGTAATTATATAAAATTTACTAGTGCAGTAAGTAAATTTTACTTAAGTTTATTAAGTAATATTTACTTACTTAGTTAAACAAAGCAGATAACAATACATAACAAATTGAAAGATAACGGATTCAGTTAAAATAGCTATAGTTTTATAGAAAAATAATCAAGAAATAATTTATATAATTACTTATATTTTATACAACGGCTTATAAATTTTACTTAAAAGGTCAAGTAAATTTTACTTAAACGTTCAGCAAATTTTATTTAAGTAAAAATCAGTATTTTTTCTACATGTCTTTAAGTCAGTTTTACTAGCGATTTTTCTCCGTGTATCTATTTTAAAAATTTAGTAAAAGGCAACAAAAAAAAAATTTTTTCGAGCTCCTCGATCATAAACATATATTAGTTTGATACCTGCGCTGGTCGTTGCGCGCCGATATTCGTTATTCAATTTTTATAATTCGATAAAATTAAGCGCGAATATGATATACTCCTCTCGCGATCGATAAATACTCGAAAACCGATCGAATCTCACTTGGGATTTTCATAAGAAGGAAACACAAAGTTACCTTGACATTGACACTCTGCCATTACGTTTCCGACGACTGAAAACCTGTGCATTCGATGACGAATTAAAAATCTCCCCACCTGGATTATCACACACTCGTTGTTGAAAAAGCCGCGCGTGAATAATCTCGCGATCAAGCGACAGCCTGTCTGCGACAGTGCAAATCGGAACTCGCGCTCCAGCGCCTTGACGGGCACTCTCCGCAGAGATCGCCTCCATCGGCTATCACATCGGATGGTAATACTGTGACTCCTATTTGGTAGTGAATTTAACACTCTCACAATCGCTAAACGTAGAGCACGAGCTTCGGCTTGATCCATTATAACTTTAACAAGAATTGACGTTTGAAAACTCACACAGAACTAGCACACAGCAGAATGATGCGCTTGCCGCAGAGCAGGAAAATTTATACTTTTCCACCTCCGCGAGAGCGAATCAAAGCGCCCTTCGAGGTGTTTAACGTACGTAAACCAAAATTTGAAAAGTGATTTTAAATGAGCCTTATTCTCCCAGATAAAGATAGCGCTGAAAGTGCTTTTCTTTTTAGCTTATCAATTATAAAAACACCTGCAGGGCCTCGAAACTCGCTGC
Organism: Ormyrus thymus; assembly: GCA_035582935.1. Lineage (NCBI taxonomy): Eukaryota > Metazoa > Arthropoda > Insecta > Hymenoptera > Ormyridae > Ormyrus > Ormyrus thymus. Next base: position 9,637 of record JAWWEM010050651.1, read on the forward strand.
TTCTTTGCCTCGGATAGTAATTGTAAGGGACGTTTTGTAAAACGTGATTTCCCCAGCGCTTGTTCGCTTACCTAAGATGTAAGAGAATATAATATTTTATCTTTACGTGTCCTAAACAAATTTTCTTCAAACCGTGATTTACAATCAACGAGTACAGCGGCTTTACAGACAAAATGATAATCAATCAGATTTTCAATTTTTACAGATGCCTGCTGTTAACGAAGGTAGTATTTTTCCTTTTATCTTTTTGCGTAGGTGAATTACAAGAAACACACTTCCGGTAGCGGATGTGTATAAAAAGATAACACCCTGAGAAAAGCGGCTATTTCTCTTAGGCGGGGCTGCTCTAGGGCTCCTTATCTTATTTTATTGCTTTTACCTTAATACAGGATACTAACATCACCGATTTGCTTAGTTATGCACGGATGATTTTTTTTACGAAATATAACAACGTCCATTTATTATGATTAAAAAATGGGTTCTCCCCCCATAAACTAGATGCGCCCTGAGGTAGAGGCTCGAGTTTTGAGCGTTTTCAATTCATTTTTCGCTCTCGTAAACTCATCATCGTCATTATGGAAGAATATTGTTGGTTAGACCGACTCGTCTCCGAACTTTGTGGCGATGAATCAAATGAGATCAACGCAGTTTTAACCAACGAATTTACCCCGCAGACGTTAAAAACTGAAAAAAAAGTTGACACCAGTGAAACAAAAGAAGGTGGAAACGAGGAATCCCAAAAAAATGTCGTCGCGTTATTTCAGAAAATGTCGTCGCGTTATTTCAGGAAATTAGCGCACGGATTTCGGCGCAGGTACGTGAAAAATCAGTTTCCGCCACAGTGATAAATGACAATTCTTTTTTACAAAGTGAAAGCGGAGAGAATTTTACGGAAGCTGTGCTTGCTGAGGGTCGAATCAGTGAAAATTTTACAGACAAAGCTATGCCGAGTGAGAGTGTTTACTTACCTTGCGTTGTTGCTTCTATTCAACGGAAAAGAGAAAAAAGAAAACTACCCGTCGAATTGATGATTTCACCTTTAACTCTCTCAGGGGCTAGAATAATAGCAGACGGACCTATTAACCCAGTAAAAAAGAATACAAAAAGTGCAGGCAGCGAAAAGGATTTTAAAAAAGTGATATTTAGCCGGTAACCATTCAGTTTAGTACGAAAAATTCGACGCGGCTACTTACAAGACCGGTGATAAACTTATAGATAGTCAATACAAAATCGCTACCCTGCTTCACTCGGTGTACAGATTAGCACGTGTATGAACGAGCTCGACGCCGCACAGTGGTCTGAAATGCCGAAAAAAGGCTTAAAAATCCCGCTTCAACTGGATTTTCACGAAAAAATTTTTT
>JAWWEM010050652.1:0-10995 GCA_035582935.1 Ormyrus thymus
GCATACACTTTATCACAAAACATAGTAATTTTTAGTAAATTTATAGTAAATTTTGATATAACATTTTTCTCAGTGCAGCTTCTTGTGGAAGACTCATTTCGAACCGGAAATGTATATCCTTTCTGTCAGTAAATTCTGCAGATATGAATGAAGAACTACATTAAATAAGTTTAAAATGGGCATTTTCTACTGCATATATATATATATGACAGTGGACAAAATAAAAAGATTTAATTATGAAAAATTAAATTAAATTATTTTACTTCCGCAAAGCAGTTCTTCAAAGTCTGTAATTGAAATTTTCTTGTAAATAAATAGGTTATAGAATGCCATAAATTTTATATCATAAATAAATTTATTCTTAATATAAAAATTATTTTCATTAAACTATTAATATTTATGTCAATGAAAACCTCGATAATCTAAAATCGACTTAGTGTAATATAAAACAAATAGCTATAAAAAATAATCAAATTATATGAGTATCTAAACAAAATTGTATTTTTGTAGAAAAAAGCATACGTTTATTTTATGTTCTTCTTACATTTCTAAATTATATATATATTTTTTTATTTTAAAGTGCAAATATACGGGAAATAGTGTTTGATTATATTAATTTTTATATCACTTCATTGACTAGAGAATTGCGCTCGACCGACCTTAAGGGGATATCGGACAGGTTCGTCACAATACGTGTAACTTTACAGCACGGCCCATCTGGCTTGTGTTTATCTTTCGTCAAACTTCGTCACCCGCCTGGTGTCGTGTTTCACAAGTTTTAGCTCAAATTTTTGTTTTTCATAAATTATTGTTATCTTTCCTTTTCTTATGATAGCAGCTACCTCGCTAACCACATTCCGTGGTCAAAAATGCCTTAAAATTGTCTTAATCACGAAAAATACACATTGTACTGTGACCGTCAATTTTTAGTCCGACAACATTCCCTTAAGGCTACACTCAACAGCGCTCGCAGATCATATGGCAATCGAAAAACAAAGCATTGTAAACAAATGAGAAAGAAATGAGCTGCAGAAGCCTCGCAGCTTCTGGGCCTCGTCCTCGCGCCGTTATTTCCTGAAGCGTTCGCCCACAGCTCGTTCCTGAGCGCCTCCTGACATCTCGTTGTTTTTTCCCCGGATTTAGCGACTCTTCTCCTCTTTTTTTCATTATTATTGCGCTCGTCACATAATCACGAGTCGCCGATCCCACGCGTTTCGCTCGATATGGCGATTCCGCCGAGTCGTCGTGTACTGCAGAGAGATGGAGAAAAAATGGGAAAAATATGCGTGATTATTACGTCATGGAAAACGCGATTTTTGCGGCCGGCAGCCTTCGGGATATGGAGCTTCAGTGGTAAGCCCTGGGTTTCACCTTGTTGATTTATGAGCGGTTTCTCTTGCGCCTTTCTTGAGCTATTGTTAAATCTGCTTTTGTTTTTTACGTGACTTGTAGTATATTAAACGTTCAAAATAAACTCTGCTTCTATGACTATTTGTATACCTTTTATTTGAAAAGAAATATACAACTATGTATTGCCTTCTAAATTAATACCAGCTATTTGCCAAAATTGCTTTTCCTACTTGCTAAATTGCAATTTAAACTATAATGTGAGTGAGACTATAATATATAATGCAAATCAAAAATATTTTCCATTCATCCTTAATAAAATTCAAATACGCATCTTTATTAAAATTTTTCTTACGAAAACATAATCTTTCTTACTCACTCTGATTACAAAATCCATCACGCTCTTGTAAAAAGTTCCATATCATTACCAGAGGAAAAGAATCTCCGCAAAAAATGGTATCAATTACCCAAAATTTCCCCAATCTCAGCGTAGAGAGCAAGTGACGCGGAGGTCAGGAGGCGTTTCTGCTATAGCGACGCGTGGGATTCCACTGCATGTTACCGCCGAGTAAATGAATTTGCGCAGAAGCGTTTCCTGGCCCACGAGCCTTTTTTGCGCGCCACGTGCCTCGCAATGATTTTGCTACCCACAATGGCTGACGTGACTGCGAAATTTATCGATAGTGGCGGGTCTGTTTGTTATTGAAGAAAATTTGAGACAGAAAACCTGGGTACGAGGCTTTGTTGTTTATTTTGTGACTTGACAATCCGATTTGATTTTAATTTAGATTAGGTATACGTTATTAAGTATAACGAGTGTTTTTATGTTGATTTGATGTGGAAATTAAAAACAAGTTTATGCGTTGATTCAATCTTATAAATACTTTTTTCTATAAGGAAAGAAATTGTATGAAAAATCAACAAAATTTATGTTAGCTGACAGATAAATTAAGTCATATTCCACGCCTTAGTGTTAATGTAAGCCATCTAATTTACTTACTCATAAATTAACATAAGCTTATTCAGTTTACGAAATATGGTGTGCCTAGTAGTCTAGAAACTTCTTATTTTCAATATTATTTTTACAATATTACTGAATTTTAAATTAAAAATATTTTTATAAAAATATCTTGCAATAAATGAAAGCAAAAGTTTTCCGGAGGAGGTAAGAAGAGGTAAGAAAATAACGAAAGACTTCCTTCAAAGGTTGTGTTTTTATTTATTTGAAAAGTTCTTGATGAGATACAAAACGAAAGTGAGCGCCGTGCGACCCGCACTAGCCTTTTAATTAAAGAGCGCATCATCGCCCTTCTTCGTTCGTCTGTTTCGCGGCGCTTTACTTCAGCAAGACTCTAAGGGTGAAAAGAAAGGGACCCTCAAGTTTTCCTTTATAAATCTATGTTACAAACCTTCAAACAATTTAATTTTATTTATTTATTTTTTAAATAACTTTAATTTTTTAACTTAGGTGCTTGCTGCTTATCTCTTAGCCAAAACGGTCTAGGCTTGACCCAATAGTCTTGCCTTAATCGACCAGCGAAACGCGCTGAGAGTCGCCCACAAGCCCTTCGTTATGTTTTTTTTGTATTAACTACATTCTTTTTTACTTTTAAAACTTATTAGTTTGAGTACCTCTTTTCCTTTTTCCTTTTTGCATTTGTCAAGAGATCCCTATGTCGCCTCTTTAAATCCTATTAAGTTTCCAGCTGACGTTGCTTACACAAAAATCACGAGATAATATTGCAAATCACAGACGGAAATAAACATCACAGCTTCCCTGGTAGAAATTGAAAACATCTTCAGAGCATTTTTTGGCCAGTTTTTCATAAATGGCCAAAAAATACTCCATAATTGGACAAGAAATGCTAAAATTTAATTTTAAAGCATTAAAAATAGTTTGATTTCTACTAGGGTTACGGAAAATGCAATATTTTTTAAACACCTTTTTAAAGCTCGCCGAGATTGTGCATTGTTTACTCGCGCTCGCGAAATTCGGAATATCGCACGCTCGACCTCGCGATCAAAACATTGGCGTGCTCGCCCTTTAAACAATTTAAATTACTTTTGCTACGCATTTCTGCAGTTCAAAGCAAGGCGCTTGCTTCTATTTTTTTTTTTTTTTTACAAAACACATTTTCTCTTTTTTTTATGTGAAATAAACGTTGTGAATCTGTCCCTATTTTTAATTATAAACAAACATTTTCATTTTTATTTTTATTTTACAATAATTTCTCCTAGGCATGAAGGCAAGCATTTATTTGGCCCCTGTCGTTCAAAACAAAGAAATAGGCGCTACGGGAACTTATTTTAAATAAACATTGACATTTCGTTTTCTCAAAAAAAAAAGAATACTTTCTTTCACTTTTGAACTAAAAAACTTTAAAATTTATTTCTTTTACATAATGAACCCATTCTCAACAAAAACTTTAAACTTGCGTAGACCTAAAGTAAGACGTTGCTGTGTCGATAAGGCTGTTGTATACATACATGTTAGCTCTAAAGACGTGTCATTTCTTTAAAGCAGGAAACTCTTTACCTGCCCAGAAAAGAACTTTTGAACGCTAAAAGCCAAGTAACGAAATAAAAACGGCCAACTTTTGCAGACGAAAACTCCGAGATTTACTCATGGAATGCTCGTAAAAGTCTAGCTTTACCGTTTCATCCATGCGAGAAGGGGAAGGCTGATTGACCGATCGGCGACTCGTCGCTCGGCATCCCGTTAACGAAAATTGACGGTTATTGACTTTCGCGCGTACGTGCGTGTCTGCTTTGCTTTATGCGTTCTGCGTCGTTGAAGCAGGAAGGCCCGTCCGCCAGGCGTTTTTTTCACTCGGAAAAAAGCAGAATGAGTCGTTATCAGCAATACTTTCCGCGCTTTTCAGACTGTGAAAGCCGATGCGAGCGAGATAGATCCTATCGAGGTAATTTTTCGCTGAAGAAGTGCCTTTTTGCTACTGGCTGTCTGTCAATGGAGAATGGGCTTTTTAAACTTGATAAATTTTTGTTTACTCTTTTGTTAAAAATTATGATAGATTTTGCTATAAAATACAAAATTAAATTTTTTCAAGTCTGAATTCAAAGTTTAATTCATTAAACGAAAAAAAAGAGTCGCGTAAAAATTGTGCTTTTCATGTAAAGCTGTAAAAATAATTTTAATCATCATTTGAGGATTAATCTTTTTATGATTGAAAATATATTTGAGGATAAAATGGCACTAAATCATTTTTTTAATTAGAACGAGTGCATGAATGGTGAAAATAATTAATTCATGTGCAAGAAAAAGAGAATAAATTAACACCCTATAAATAATTTAGCGGTTTTATTATTTTACGTAAGCTTTTACTGAGGAACAAAGTTTTAAAAATAAAAAGTTACGTATTTTTGAATTTAAAAACAGATTCTATTCATTTAAAATTAATGTTATAAATGATTTGTGACTTTTGAAATTTCGCCTTTACTAGAAGTTTTGCGGTAGACAGGAGGAAAGTCCGTCGCGGTGACAAAAACTAGTAGTAATAACTGTAATGATGACAGCATTGAACTTTAATGATGGTGGAAATAGGAAACTTCAGTAACCGTAAATTCGAGCACAAATGATGATTCTAATGAAAGTCGCTTGACAATAAACAGTATTAATTAATTTTGAAAAAATTATATTCCAATCTATTAGGAAGGAAAGCGCAGGAAAGTATTTCTCGGAAAGACTGAATATTCAATAGAAAAAATTCACGAAATAAATTCAATTACCTACTGATCTTTGCAATATTTCAACAACAAAAAGGAACTCGCCTTAATGAACTCCAGCATAAAAAGCCTGATTCGCATGAATATGTATAGCTTAGCTCCTGCGAAAAAACAATTCCTAGCCGCGCTTACGACTATTTGCAAAAGACAGACGGAACTCTTTTCCCGCTCGACAATTTTTTCGCTCGGAAATGTGTCTCACGCTCGTTCCGGGCTTCTAATCGCAATTGCGCCATTGTTGCAAGTACGCTTCGCGCCGCGACGCTTTTTCCCATCCGGCAGCCGCTCTGTTACAGAAACGTATTTTCTTCGCGTCTGCTTTATCGTACCTGAGCCACTGCTGATTTTAAAGTATAATTAAAGGACTTTATATAAGTGATCCGCTCGATAAAAGAGAGCCGCAATCTGGATAATTGCGAAATCGGTTCGTTCGCTGCGACGGGGTGGATGCGTGAAAAATGAAAAGGCTGCTTTTGGTTCGCTGAGCTGTGAAGTAGAAAATCGATTAATTTTGTTACATCTTTGAGGAAACGATTACTTCATTTTACCTGATTATTCTACATTTTGCTTTTCTTATCAGTTTCTACTGTTTCTCAGAGTCTCGGTATTTAATGCGTTTTTTTTTTAAATAAGCTAATAAAACTGCTAATTCTCAAATAGATAATGATATAGTAAGAATATTTGGTATCAAATTGATATTATTTCCTTTAAACGTTTGAAAAGATATTTTCTTCTTGTTAAAAAATCCAACCTTTACAGCAGCTACCACGAATTAATAAAAACCAAACCAAGACAATAAACAATGCAGCTTCGTGCACTGCTTACATAACCCTCGCATCTGCATCCTCATCTAAAGGAGCATCCTCTAAAACCTATCGCTCGACTCTCGGGCGCGTAAGAAAGGTCGCTGCGCGTCGTAATGATCCCCCTACTTTGGTCGGGCGGTCGCGTGCGCGCTCGTAGAAATGGAAAGTTGTCTTCTTACGCGAGGTGGCGGCGGCGGCGCATACCTGGCCCCTTGTCGCGCGGACTACTCGCAGATACTCTCCGATTGTGCACGCGACCGCAAGTCTGCGAATCACTTGCCTTTTCGACGGGGATTTGCTCGCTTTTTTCGCTCATTGAGAAATCTTTGTAGAGTGTCAGTTGATAGTGACAGTTGTGCGTTTTCAGTCATTTTGGTCGCGCGAGGATAAGGCGAAATGAGGGATTATACGTACAGTGATGGTAGTGTTATTAGAGGACCCGTGAGGACCATTCGAAATTACAGCCTCAGAAACGATCCGCTAGATTCTTTAGACGTTCTGGTAATTATTTTTAAGATTTTTCTTTGGTTATGTTTAAAGTTAAACAAAATTAGAAGTAGAATTATGCAGTAATTTTTTGATCTTACAATAACCTTTTATCCGATCAAAATAAATATCTCTTATAGCTTTCATTTTCGTACTGTGATTATTTACTTGCGCATGCTACTTACAATGGCAAATTGTATTTTGAATCCATTTACGTCTTGTGCTAAAAGTTTATACATCTGGTTATCATGACCGTTTTTTAATATTTATTAATCATGCATTCATTCTCCCGTAACGCTCAAAAAAATTTTATTTTCAAACAACTTAAAATAGTTTTATAGGTTGAATAATTACACTAAGAAAGATTAATTTTGTTGGAGAAAGTAAGGTTAAAAGCAAAATATTCATAAACTGATCTGTAAGTACATACTACAAGCTTCACTTATAGCTGCACCACGAATTTCGTGACTTAATAGTTAAATAACTGTACTTGCTTCGAAGAAAGTTTTCTTTTGATGAATAAATTAGATTAGATAGGGCACTCTAATAATAAATCTGCTGAATTTTTAATCGTTTGAATAAATAATTCTAATTATTATCATTTACTTTTAAATGAAATTTGTCAAAATTTCTCTCATCAAATTACAAAATTTTTATTTTACAATAAAGCAATAAAATAAGTTTAATTACAAAGCAGTATATTCAATATTTAGTTTGATTATTCAGGTACAACGATACGTAACATAAATTTTTTATTCTTTTATTTACATAAGTAATGCCGGCACACAGAGTATCATTTATTCACCATTAAACTAAGCGAAGTAGGAAATATCTTATAATTCACCATTTACGTTTCCATGAAAGTAGATTTTACTGTACAAACAAAAATTTATTAGGAGCCATTATGTGCAAATCCCAGAGTTCACAATCTATTGATTCTCACTCCCAAGTCGAAAACTTCCTCGAAAAGATGGTAATTACACCTATATCTTTAATCTCCCGGGAAAACTGAACAAGCAGCTCCACGTCCAAAACATCGGTCAGGCTGATTTTTCCTTGCCAGCTAAATTACATGCACCTACGCTCGCACAAAAAATCGCTAAAGTCCCAAAGTGAAATGACTTCCGCCACGCGATAATCGTGATTCGGTGAAAGTCGTCTCGGATGCAGCGGCGATTTCTTGCACGGCACCGACCGGTGAAACCGAATACCGCTGTCGCTCCTTTTTGCCGGCGCGCGCATCTCCGTATTGTCACGACTGGCTTTGCAGGCGATTATTAGCGGCTGGGAAAATGAAGGTGAAGTTCACGCCGATCGATTGACCGCCGCTGGGAAAAAGGTGAAATCGGGGAGTAAACGGCCCGTTTGCCGGCTTTTTGTCTACCACTATTAGTGAGCCGGTTAAAATAAGAAGTGCCGGGCTATAGTTTCGGTGATGTTCATTTTTTGTGTGAAGGGAAATAATGATCGTTATTCTAGCTTCGAACTAATTTTGGCTTAGTTAGCAAATTACTGTGACAAGCTGTAATTTCTCATTTCATTTCGAGAGTAATTTTCGCGTGTAACTACTGCAAAGCCACTGCTTTTGCATTTTTCAAATTACAGAAGTCAATTTCTTCATATTTTTCATAAACGTTTAATATTAATTTGCATTTTATAAATATTTACTTCTACGTAAGAGACAATAAAAATTAAACTAATGGTTAATTTACACGTATAAAAATATATTTAAATTTTTTTTGTTTTAGGTAAGTTTCAAAACCATGAATTTTCTAGAACTTCGCCTCTGAGCGTAAGTAGCATTTGCAAATTACATACTTTTTTTTTTGATTTTTAATGCAAGATAATAGTGAAGTAAATTTGTACGCATTTGTAAGTTTTATATCTTTGGAAAGCTGATAATGATTTTTGAAAATTTCACTTAAATTATTATGTAAGTAGCCTTGTACAGAGAGCAAGTAAGTATGTTTTGATCATCTTTTACTCTCATTATTTACATAATTAAAATTTTACTTTCTAAACGTGGGAACTGCTGTTTCTATCAAAAGTAAAATACTTGAAGCACTTTTATTATTACTTAAAATCTGGAGACATGAAATATCAACTTTGAGCTAAGTAGATAAAATAGTCATTAAAATTTATTACTTACTTAATTTTTTTTATAAAGTATCGTTATAAAAGTATTTTGATAAAAATAGTTGTAAGAAATAGGAACACGTTTGCGGATTAACAGAAGATTCTTGTTTACATAACAGGTCCTTTTACTTACAAAATTGAAAGTACTTTTGACTACTGACGGAACAGAACAACTTTCGCTGAAAAAAATTTCGCTTAAATTCTGATTGCTTCTAAAAATTTGCATATGCATTGAAAGGATTAAAAAGAATTAAAGCTTTCATTATTATTTTGTTACATAACTATATTGCTTTAAAAACTATGTTTTAAGTCAGACTTACCGTTATACCGGATTTTAGTTAATTAACATTATTATTTATTGAGACTATAAAAATTGAATTTTTCTGAAAAATACAGTAACCTGATATTCTAAGATTGTTGATAAATAGTTAGATGTATTACAAATCTAATTTGGCAGAATTATGAGAATAATAAATAATTAAGAATGTAGAAAAAATGCATGTACCGATTGGAACTTTGAGGGATTGCATTGTAATTAATGTACATTAAAAACGGTGTATTAAAACAACATCATGTGGAAAGTGTACCATTTCGCATGAGAAAGCAGATATAACAGAAGTTATTCGATGTTTCTGCAAGCAATGTCGCTCGCTGCTATAAACTTAACTTAGTAAACGAAACTTCAACACAATATTTTCAATTGCTGATGTACTATATTACTTTTTATTAGTTTGTTTATTGATAATTTAATGAACTATAATCAAATCACTTTATCTTTTTTGGGTTCAACCCAAACTACAAAGTAAATTTTCATATTAATAGCTTTATCAAGGCAACGAAATTAAAATAAGCAATTATGCGAAACCGATTTTTAAAAATATTTTGAAAATTTGAATTGTAAAGTTCTAACAAATTAGTTGTTATATTCAAATACACGCGGAAATGTCAAAGGAAAAATCGCATGACAAAGCCGTAGCCTCATCGTTTAGCATCATTCTAACGATATGTGGGCGGATCGTTAAAAACATCAGCTGCAGAAATTGATTGTCATTATCGCCGATTATGAATGATGACTCCTTCTGGCAATAAATATTTTCATTCTATTGCTACCAGTGGTCATTTTGTATTCATGTAAACAGTTGTAAAAAAACGTTCCGGACGCAGAAGAAAAAGCGGATTGACGCGCCACTCAGTGTTGAGGATTTGAAGGAGCGATCGAGTCGGTAACGTAGAGTATTCGAAATTGTGAAAAGTAGAAATCATCCGATCGGTAGTAGAAATCTGTTTTGCTGATCGGTCGAATCGGCAGTATTTGCTTTCACCAACTGAATCAAGTTTTTCAATTATTCTTTTACCATCAGATATACTATTAAATTTTTCAAAATTTAAAGATGATTTTAAAATTTGTGTAGCTTATTTCGAAAGTTGATAAGTAAGAGTTTAATGATTAAGATTGGTTTCTCAGTACCGATAAAATTATTGATGTTTTCATGTTTGTACTAGTGTTTAATACTTTTTGTCACTCAAAACTTGCTAAAGTAGACAATTATAAAATTATCTTTATAAGATAAATAACAAAATAAAGTCTTATAATATTTACTTCAAATTTGAAATAAACTTATTTAATATAATTGCTCAGGGCTATACATTTTCAACATCCGCAAAATATCTATAAACTGTCAACAAAATTTCGAAAAACTTAGTGTTCCATATTTCTACATTGTAAATCCTTATCATCAACCACAGATCGCCTTTCGCCAACGATTAATCGTCTTTTGGTCTTGTAAATTTCTAAGCCTCACCGTGTTGCGGTTATTGCGTTACACATCAGCGGGTATGCAAACTCCATGATTCACTAATGCTCAATTTCAGAGCATCATAGAATATTTATCGAGAAATTTGCAAATTGTTGGTTCAAAAATCGATTTTAATATTCTGCCGATGAAATGGAAGAGTGAAATGCAATTTTAATCAGTTGTAAATTTTCATGAAAAGTGAAAGTATTTGATAAAAGTGCTGCGGACAAAGATAAATGAAGTTACGTTGAACTTTAAGGAGCACGTGTTAAACATAAAGTTAAGCGTTTATAGTTTGACTTGAAGGTTCAATTAAAATGGCGTAAAATGCTTCGTGTTGAAGTAATCAATTAAACATAAATTATTTCACGTATAATATAATTTAGGATAAGAAATAATTTATTTAGAAATGGTTACTTTATGGTCTAAAAATTCTTGCAAAAAAAAAAAAAAAAACAGTAGTAAGCAACGACATACACAAAGTTATCGTATTTATATCACTAAAGCTTACGTATCCCGATTTCCCCCAATTTGGTCATTATGTCGGGCACACTGAGAGAATTTTTCCTGAAAATTTACAATTAAATTTACAGGAAAAATTATCATTACGAATCGCAAACGTGGGACATCGCATGGTTTTGGTAACTATTGACAAGCGCTCTCTAAACATTACGCTCGTC
>JAWWEM010050653.1:0-10994 GCA_035582935.1 Ormyrus thymus
TGGGCGCGCGCCGATGTTTCGCGTTCGTTATTCAACTGTCGCTCTTTCGGCTGATGATCTCGAAACGATTCGAGATTTTCGAGAAAACGCACTGTTCGAGAAAACGATAGATCTCGAACGGGATTTTTATATAAAGGATATTTTTATTTTGTGGTAAGCATCATGTGTATAATAACAGTATTTTTTTTTATAATGATTACTAATTATTGTATGTACATTTTAGCATTCGCACATCTTTGTGCTGAAGCATTGAAATTTGTTGCGCACGGAGCGCGCATGAATGTCGCTCTAGTTAAATAAAACAATGCAATAGAATTCTACAAATTCACAAAGAGGGCGCATCTCGACGCTATTAACACCCCCCGGTCACATAAAACACGTACTCATTTCCAACCGAAGTGAGTGCGGATGCCGCTCATAAAGTAGGTCAAATCCCGACGGCTCAGCCAGCAGCAGCCCATCGGAGAAGTTCGCAAATACAGGCGTACAACCCGTGTCGGTCTGCAAGTGGGCCTAGACCGCGGCGACTCCTCGGCGGCATCTTCAAAATAACCGCAATCCTACGTGATCCTTGGCCAATGCCTCTGGGCCGAGCTGCGAGACCGCGCCGGCAGTTTGTAACCCAAGCCGCCCCCCTCCCCCACTTCCGTCTTAGGACGACTGGCTACCCGATGACAATGCGAAGGATTACGTTTCCGCTCACGTAGCGCCGATATCCTCGCGCTCGGTACAGGTGTGTGTGTGTGTGTGTGTGTGTGTGTGTGTGTGTGTGTGTGCGTGTGTGTGCTGGCGCGCACACAAACGCGCCCCGCGGGTAAGCTTCTCTCCTCGAGAAGAGACAGACGCAGCGAGGTGAAGATGCGCGTGTCGCGCAGCTTTATATTATGGATGATGATGGTGCTCTCGATGTGCATTGCGACTGAGTCGCGAATTTCTCGAGTGGCGGGCTTGTTTTAGCGAGCGCGAAGATGGATCTGCTTCAAGAGTTACTGAAGGGGGCGGGGAAGATGATATTAGCGGGGAATTGTTGGAGTAGGGGGCGCGAGTACTGGCTCTTATTAAATTGATATGGATTTGATGAATTGTTGCGTTTACGAATGAGTTACTTGGCTTTATTGTACCTCCGGGAATTCTGAGAGGAGATGAGCAAATGAGTGCACGGAGAGAAATATATCAGTAAAAATGACAAATATTTCAATAAAGATTACTAAACTTTCTGGCCCAATGCAAGCACAGACTGCCATAACCCAAAAAATTACCACACTTTTTGGTAAATTTTACTGAAATTTCAGGAATATTTAATAAAATTACACGAATTTTTGCTAAAATTTAATTAAAATTTACTAAAAAGTACGGTAATTTTTTGGGTTTTAGCAGTCTGGGCTCGCTCTTTTAAACAGTATAGTAATTTTTACTAAAATTTTTTCTCCGTGTGCGTAGTAGAAAAACGACAAACAATGTTCTTAAAAATAAGCTCTAATCGTTTAAAAGCAAAATTAAATTATATTTTTATTAATTCTGAAGTTTTGCGTATTTTGAAGAGATTTAAAATCAAATTATAATTATTTAGCACGCGTGCAGCGGCGAAAGGTGAGATGACATAAAAAGCTTCTTAAAGTTTCTGTGACTAGGTAGACTATGCAGCAGAGTTGAACTCTCTTAAATCATAATTATCCTAAAAAATGTACTACTAAATACACTTACGTATGCAGTATGCTGAAAAAAATTGGAGCATTAAGGATTTTAAACGTAATAAGCATTCATTATATGCACGTACAGTAAAGTTTTGAGGAGAGGAATCGCCTCGTAATACGTAAGAGCTGTTTTATATCAAGTAAATTTATTCAGATGTTTAAGTCGTAATTTCGCATGGAAATCTGCTTAAGCTGCTTTTGCGATGTGCCTCTTTCGCCCAGTTATTGTTCCACATTTGTACTTCACAATAACGCCGGCTGGAAAGAGAGCGAAGTGGGATAGTTTATTTTTAATTACTCGTGCCTTTGACTTATTTGCATGGTAAATGGAATGACAGAACAGTCATTATCATTCCGGTAAACATTGGAGCATTTCGGCCTGTGCTCTTGTCTCCGTTGCACTTAAAACGAAATTGTGCTTAAAAATACTTCGCCCGTAAATGACTTTGGCCCCGATTACGTTATGTAAGGTTCATCCCATCTGCATTTCTGAGGAGAACTTCGTTTCTCAAATACAAGGAGGCTTAGATGAAATAGTTTCAACCAAATATTTTTTCAATACTTGGCTCGCAATTAGTGTAGTTAACGCGGTAAAAATGAGATTAACAAGAATTTAGTTTAATTGAATGAATGCGCTCTTCTCATGCTGTATTAGCAATGAACTAATACTTGAATCTAAAAGGTCTCCCGCTATCGATACCTTATTTTCACTCGAGGCTATAAATTAATTGATTCTCCTTGAATGTCCCAAATTATCTTTCTGTATTTTCTCCAAGCGACACTTCTCTCCTCTGATCCTTAAACTCTTCTATCTATTGCCAAGTCGTATTTATTTAAGCCCTTAATAATCCGCCGGCGCTGCGTGCCTGCGAAGTGGATACAGACCGAGTTTGCTCAGCCACCTGGAAAAATAGATCGCATTCACGTGCACTGTAACTGAGCGCAGTCTAAGGCTGCGAATGGCGGAATAGTATCTGTAAGCGCAGGATGCTCGGCGGTAAGGATTCGTTCTTGTGCGGTCGCGCTAAATGAATTATTTAGTTTTTGTAACGGCAGATTTCACCAAGTTTCTGTCTGTTTAAGAGTTTTTTTTATAACCGATATTAAATTAGAAATATTTGCTTTGTAGTGCACGTTTTTAATTTAAAGTTTTAATGAAATTTTGGGAAGATTTAAGTATTAAATTATTTGCAATATCTAAATCTGCAATATCTGGTTTCATCAAAAGGAGTAGCATGCTTAAAAATTTGGAGAATTTTTCGGCTCTTTGATGGAACAGGATAAAATTATTTCGAAAACCTGCTAAAACATGGCAGCATGAAGTATTGTGATGTTCAAACGAACATCGCGGAATAATATTTTAAAATATTATTCCATGCTCGAGTTTCTAAAATCTAACTTGCGCTGAGCCTCGCAAGTAAACATGCCTCGGCATGTTTACATAGCCAAGGCCAGCGCACACCGCATTCCTCATCGAATTCGACTCGTTTAAGAGCACGAAAATTCGTGCTCGAGTGCGAGTGAGAGAGGAAGCGGGAGACGCTCTCTCGCATGGGTGCGAGTGTGCCGCGAACAGAGAGTGTGACGTAAGGGTGACCGGGACCGGAACAAATCACCGCGGGTGTGACCACCGCCATTCAACGGGGCAGCGCACCGACGACGGGCTCGAACGGCGGCGGGCCTCATCGCGCCCTCGCCACCCACCGGTTGGAGAGGCGGCCAAGGCCTTCGCGTCCTCGCCGAGTGAGAGCAGGTGGACGTCCTCCTGGCTCGCGAAGAATTCGCGCGTCGTGTTTGGTCGGAGCACCCCGGCTACAATAATTCCGTTCGACGGGCCTCCCCAGAGACGCATTCTCTGGGTGGTTAATAAAATAAATTTGTAGTTTCGTTGTCGGGAAATCGGTGCGGCGCCGTGCCGTTGCAACGTTACAGTACACAAAGGTAAAGCTGTTTTCGAAATTGAACGTTGGTTTTATCGCTGGAAAGGATTTACACTTGTTTTGGATGACTGTATAAAATAGTTTCGTGTTTTTTCGAAAAAGTGCACGTTGTTGACAAATCGACATTTCGAAATTGCTGGTCCATCGGAATTGATGGTACTGTGTGATCTCTTTGAACTATTTTTCAAATCATTCCGAGCTAAAGGAATTGCACTGAAACGTTCTATCTGATTCATTCTTTAATATTACAGAATAATACACCGAATAAAAAAGCTCCGTCCTTCGCGATCGTGTTTTTCTTTCTGCGCTCAACTCCCTCCCTTTAACATTGTCGTT
Organism: Ormyrus thymus; assembly: GCA_035582935.1. NCBI lineage: Eukaryota > Metazoa > Arthropoda > Insecta > Hymenoptera > Ormyridae > Ormyrus > Ormyrus thymus. The sequence continues at coordinate 3,971 of JAWWEM010050653.1, forward strand.
GATAAATTCCCGAGCCCGCCATATATTTCGCGCGAAATCCTACGTTTTATTTACGTACTACAAGCAATCAGCGACAAAATGCGCGACAAGGCCGAAAAAATAGCCGCTCCGAAGTCGGCGGGGATTGTTTCGACGCTTTGTTTTCGTCATCGCGCGCCCAAGCGCGTGTGTACACGTCGCTTAATGGTAAAAAATTACTGGGAACCGAGCGTATCACATTTATGTGCCGGTCCATTTTTATTGACGTCGTTTTATATGCCTTTGGCGCGTTTTTACGACGCCCGAGAGCACGGATTAGGAGAAGGACGTCCGCGAAGGGCAGCTAACGCTCGTAAAAGCGTTAATAAGGTAATCTGCCCAAGACAAGTGCGTAAAATATTCCTACGCGGGGCAATGGAAAGTGTTCGGCGCGCTGCAACGGCGCCGGAAAGCGAAAATTCGTTTTATTACTTTGAAACGAATACTGCGCTAAATTGCTTGAATACTTTGGTATCCCAAAATCTTGTTTGAGGGTAGTAACTTCTACATTTAGTTCTCGTGGGCAAGGTTCTCAATAAGAACGGCGAGTCTAAAATAATTTAAACGAATTCAGATAAAAATTGTAACAACGTATTTATTTTTACATCTGCATGTATTTCTTAAAATATTTTCGTGTAAAATATCAAAAGACGTTGATAAATATTCAAAGTTTTTTCCATCCTCTTTGGAAAAATTTTGATCCTCGACAAAATCAATTGGATGTAAATTGACCCTCGTTCGTCCTACCGTTCTTATTGGAACATTGCACTCCGAAATGAGATAAGGCAGTAAGTGAGCGAGAAGTGCACGTGTGGTGGGGGTACTCGAATTTGCGGAAAAACTCTTCCCCTCGCGGGCTTTTGCCTGCTTGTAACGCTGGACTATATATTTATTTTCGGCATACAGTTTCAGGAAATAATATATTCGCTCGGGTCTCTTTCAGAAATTCAAATTAATTTTTCGTAAAAAGAAACCCGCGACGACAAGATAAAGATAAATCAAATGTTTACCTTCAATTAGCTCGCGACACGAAAAACGCTGTATCTAAAAGCTCGGCGCGACTGGGTGCCGGGGGAGACAAACACCGATTCAGCTTACAGAGGCGAGCAATCGCGATAGCCGAGAGGGGGGGAGGGCAGAGGCGAAGAATGGAAATTGAAGAAAAGGAAATAAATTTCCGCGGGCACGCGGAGATCATGTTAAGTAGGTACACGCGATCCAATTTAAAGGATACGCGAGCGCGCGCAGCTCTCAAGCGCCATACGCTCGTTCCCTCTCCCCCAGGAGAGGGCGCGGCGGCGTCGTCTCTCCTTTCGCAACTGTTCGTCTCAAAGGAGATTTTCACTGGCGGGGATGAAAAAAAAAGGAAGGAGGCGAGGAGAGACAGAGAGAGAGAGAGAGAGAGGAAGGAGTAATAGCGATCCGGCGAAAAGAGATTACGAGTATATACCTCGAACGCTTGGCGCGCTCTCCTTCTTTTTCGACGCGCGCAGCCGTAGCTTATTAAATTCTGCCCCGGCGTGGCGTTGCTTCCCCCCCCCCTTCGTTTTTTCTCTCCATTCCTCCTTATGCTTCGCCTCGCCTTTTTGGCGCGCATGAAAAAAAGGAAAGAGCAGCCGGGAAAGAAAGGGAGTTCGAACGTCATGCGCACGCAACAGCAGCGTTCGGCGCGCGCGATTTTCCTTGGATAAACCGAAAAGGAGGGAAACAATGACCTCGACTGCCGTCTGCTTTTGGCGATACCCTTTAGTGCCGTCTTTTCCTCTCCTATTGTTCCTGACAGTTGGAAGTAATTAATTCAGTATTAACAATGAGGTTTAATTTTCTTATATTAAATCGGATTTATGCGAAGTCTCGTGCAGTGCGAGACATTGCCTTTTCTGCCTTTGCTTTGTATTTTCTTTCGCTTATTTTACCTTATTTTTAAGATATGCATCTTACTTTAGTATTTGGCGCCCTGCTATTGAATGGAAGTATTTGTATTATCTTGCTGTCATTAATTTTATACGGACTACCAAAAGAGTAGTAATAATACAAGGATAAAAAAGTAGTTGCAATACATTTATTCAGAAATAATTTTATTTGAAAAATATAAGCTAATATGATTTTTTTTTTCATTATTGGATATTTTCATTTCATTTTTCAGTATAGAATTTATAAGCCATTCCGATTCACAATGGCTTTTTTATAAGATAAATCTTAGACACGAGCCTTTCTAAGAAAAACTAAGCACTACAAAAGAGACACATGAATGGTAATAATTGCAGAAAATTTCCCTACACGACGCCCTAAGACACGTATATCAGCGGTACACTACAATAATTACAAATCGATCGTCGTAGCAACAGACAATCCATCAAGTCTTCTGCGTTGACACTTGAAGCATGACGAATCACCTGTCAAGTTCGTTTAAACGCCTCTCACCCTTGTGCCTTAATTCCGCAAGACGACCGCCATCAATCCCCATAATAACGCTCGCCTCCTTCTCCTACGAGTTTACGTGCGAAAAAGTTATTATTGATCAAAAATTACGTTAAATCAACTGCGTCTTCGATAATTTTCCAATACTTTCTTACGCTCTACTTTACTACTCTGCGGGAATAAATGTTTATTGGGAAAGATAAAGATTTTTACAAGTTTTTTTTAGTTTCCATATGCACTCAGATACAAGAAAGTTTATATCGTCAACTTCTTTACATAATCCTCTTTTTATTCTTCTAAGGATTTTATTCTTAAACTATTTTTATCTTCATGCTTTACAGTAGTTTTTGCAATCGAAATAATTAAATGATATTTTTTATTAATATTATTAAACTTATTTATTTTTATAACATTTAAAACACAATTATAAGTTTTATGATAATAATTACTTAAAGCGACAAAACCTGTTAAATTAGTTCTATTCAAAAGTCGTAAAACATACAGTTACATCTGTGATCAATATTTATTGCGTGATTTACATTTGGCCGTGTAGTATCATTCAACAACGAAATATCAATAGTTGATTATGGAGACTCTCATCTGCCAAAGTTTCACGAACACCTGAAATTATGACTTTTACGTGTCGTCCGATGACAAACGGATGATTATTGATTCAATCCTATACATGAACAACGAAGAGTTTTGAGTTATTCGTGACTGATGCTCGGGAATATACAAATGTATCATTAATTTAAGAGGCATCACATTCTCTTTCATAAAAATGTTGTACGACAACTTTACCTATTAAAATTTCGGTTGTTAAGCAAGACGATAAGCGTCTTAAAGTGCGAATCAGTCATTAAACGAAATAACATAAGATCAAGTTTTGATTTACCTGAACAGTAAAAAGCAGAACTACGTAATTTTATTTTGCTGTAAAAGCCTGAAATTGACGACGATCATTATCCAAGACCCTTAGTTTTTACCTTTTTTTTTGCTACTCGTCGTTGGGCCATAACAGTACAGATAAAAACTTACGGTCCAAGGGCCGATCGTAGCCGGAATAAGAAGCGATGAAACGAACTTCATAAGGCTGGGAATTTACGTTTTCAATGTAAACCGTCGACTGGGATGGTCGGCGAGTGGATCAAAGAAATACTATTATATTTGCATAGGCGGCTGCTGTCGTGCAAGAAAGTCGCGCGGAATTTTAATCTTGAAAGTTTTCGCCTAAGAAAATTCTTAAAATGGAAAACTATTCGACGCTTAAACTATTGGAAGCATAATAGGTCACGATAATTAATTTTCTTTTATATCCTTTTACTCGAAGCCACATTTTTCAATATTCTGTTAAAGTACTTTAAGAGGTAATTAATACTTTTTTTTTAATTAACTTCGAGGCAACTGCATAGTTAATATTACACCGCTTTAAGAAATCAGTAATTGCGTAGTTTAATTTTTTCATAAACGTAAAAATCTTACTAATATTATATATATACTTTATAAAAGTATGTAGAATTAATTTAAATAACCAATAAATCTGCCAACAAGTATTTTTCGACTACACTTGAGTAAAGAAATAATTACGTATCGATTTCTATATATAGTTGAAAATCAATTAATTGCTCCAAAGTCAAAGGAGGATTTACAGGGGCATTCTAAAACAATAAAAATAGCATTTCCATAGAAATAGCTTCTTTTTTAATTTACAGCGCCGATACTTGCAATAATGGACGACTCAGGGAGGATCAAATCCGGAGAGAGGCATCTGAAGGCCGGCAGCGCATTGCGTTTGCGATGCGAAGCACGAGACGTACCGGAACGATATAATGAAACTGTCATTTGGACCAGAGGAGACGAAATCCTCAGCGAAGACGTTAGGTAAATATAAAAGCGCTACAAATTAAGTTCGCGCTCTTCGTTTTTAAACAGAAAACACCATTAAATTGGCGAGGCAACTGCGCTTTCGCGAGTTAATTGAAATTCTATCCTGAACGCTTTTTTGCGCCTTCCTGCCTCGCTCTCGTTCTCGTTCCTCTGCAGAGTAAAACCTCGGTATTGATGCTGCTGAAAAAAAAAATTGTCCTTTTGAGAGTCTCGCTGCTACCTCGATTTTGTTTTACTTAAAAGAAAAACATTGTCCTACTTTCGAAGGTAAAAGATTTATTTAAGTTGGTGAAATAAAAGATCGTTTAGAATTTAAACGTACTTTGCTTCTTTCAAATCAAAATTTTAATTAAAAATACTACTAGTACTTCTTTATTACATTTTTGTAAGGTAAAATTTAAATAAGCCTTTCTTGTTACCGACATGTGCTTGAATAAGCAAAGTTTTAATTCTTTTAACGGGTTTTTTAACAAATTTAATAACCGCTTTTTTGGACAGTTTTAAAAATGTTACAACTACGAAATTCAATAAAATATCAGAATACTAATTCACTCTCGCTTTTGTAACAACGCAATATTTCAATAAAAATTTTGCATCGCTATATTTATCAGATCAACTTTCATTGCCAATAGTTAAAATCTACCGGGTCGGAAAGAAAGTAAATGAAAAAATAGCACGGTATAAAAATCTATTTTATTATTTTAATTGCAGTGAGAACAGAACTACAGAATATTTAGACGGCAGAGAAGTTCAAGTTATCGTCAGTACTTTAGTAGTGGAGAAAGCAACGCCGCGCCACGCCGGCAACTACAGCTGCGTCGTACCTGAAAAATCGAAAACTACGGTTGCGGTGCACGTTCTCAATGGTAAGTTTACTTTTTATTTTTTGCTGATAAAAAATTAGTATAGACTTTAACTTTCATTTTGTTTCAAAAATCTAAAGTGCACAATGTCTGTAGCTGAAGCTTTTTGTGGGATTTTTTTTCTCGAACAAAAACTTAATTTTTTATTATGCGAATCGACACTTTTACACTTGGATTTCGCGCTTCTCATTTAATTCAACGCAATGCTCAGTAATGCAATTTTGAAAGAAACGTTTTATTTAAAAGTCTTCTGAATTTGCAAAGGGTAAAGCTCGATAAGCAATAAAAAATTGAGACTAGCGCAGGCCATCACCGACTCTAAAGTCAGAAGCTCGCCTCCCGGCATGGTATGTACTCCAAAAATCTGCCAGAAAAGGATATTGTGTTTCGTTTACACAAGGCGGCAACGCCTTCTGACGTGCAAACGAGAAGAACACCGGATAGGCTTCGCACAAAAGCCTCGGAGCAGAACTGAATTCCCGCGAGCTCGGGCTGCAAAACAAAGCGCGCGTAAACGCGAAACGCGAGGAGACAAGCAGCGGAAGCGTCATTTTCGCGTATTAAAGAGCAGCTGCGAAGTGCGTGCCGAGTTTGCTTTTTCCTGCCCCCCGGCAGGCGCCAAGTATTCAACCTCGTCTGGGGACGGGTAAGCTCGATCGGGTGAAAGGAGGACGTCGTTGTGCGCGAGAGCGTGTTTGAGCGGGCAGCTTTTTCTATCGGTCTGACGACTTCTTTATGGTCGGGGATTATAAATAATTGCGGTGCCGATAAGGCAAGTGGCGCGTCGTTTATTTTTAATGCACGAAAATTGGTAAAGTGGAGACACTTCGCAAAAACGAGTCGTTGGGTTAATTTCAAAATAAAGGAAAATAAAGAGCCAGCCCATAAACTATTTATTATTTTACAAATATATCAAATTTTCGTACAAAATCCGCATATTTTAAAAAATTTTGGAAATAGGATAATACGATAATTGCCCGTGTATTCATTTTTTCATTGTAAAATATATTATGCAACGGTAATAAATAATGTTACGCAAAGTTTTTTACGATTTAAAAAGCAAAAGAGCAAAAATGTAGCTTTTATTTAGCTATTTTATTTTGTGTTGTCGTGCCTTGAAAGCTTTACAGCAACGAATGTTACGTGGTACAATCTTTTTTGTAATTTACAAAATAGAGATTTATTTTTCAATTTTTTCTTATTATTTATATACAATATATAAATTTATTTGCTTGCGACTAATCAGTATTTGCAATAATAGGTTTAAATTTTTAAAATCTCTTTTAATGAAGATTTGTTTTAATCTTTCTCTCTTATTAAATAAATTATATTTCTTCAGATAAAAATACATAATTATTGAAATATCAGGCATTAGCAAAGATATGAAAACGCGTAACCTAAATTTCTATGTTATTTGACTGAGAAAACAATTTTATGTGTACTGGGGTGACCGTAAATTTTATATCCTACTTTTATTGCCTGCGCCTTGCGTTTTTCTCGATAGTTAAAAGAATACGTAGTCTGATACAAAAATAATAGGTTTGACAGTTACACAGATATGACAAGAGATAAATATCAGAAAATCTCTGTAAAGTATATCGTTATTGTAGGAATTTAAATCTGGGTTCTAAATGTACCAGAGGAAGAAGTTTTATGAATGTGCAAACCAACCTATAGGCTTCAGTTCAATGTTAAAATTTGGAAACTTGATTTTATGGCATAAGTATTTTTACGGCAGAAGTTTTTTTTATTACTCTAGGTGTTACGCATGTTATTTTACGGGAAGGAGGATTTTTTAATTTAAACCTTTGTTATTCAATGTTTATTTAATATTG
>JAWWEM010050654.1:0-10993 GCA_035582935.1 Ormyrus thymus
GGCATGTCTTAATTTATGATCTGAACTAGTTTTAAGTGAGTCTTAGAACAATCAAAAAACCATACAACCACCTTAACAAAACTTATATAAAATCTTTATAAAAATTAGATAAATTATTTTTACCTGGGGCGATAAATGAGTTAAATAGCCAATTTACATAATTTTCTCTTTGATCGCGGGCAGTCTGAAATCGGCCTCTTAAAGAAATCCACATTCAAAGCCAAGCTCCAACGCGCAAAGACGCGATCCCGTGCAAGGGCTCGCGATAAAAAAGAAATCGGCCTACCGCGCGGGAGCTCCGCCGATGCTCGCGCCTTTTGGCCATCTCCTCTCGCGCTTAAGCATTAAAGAAGAGGTCCGCGCCGCGCGGATCCTTCAGGGTCACTTGGCCTCTCTCGAGTGGGCCAACTCGCAAAGAGCTCCCCGCGCGCACACACGCGCCGGGTAGCCCCGCGGAAACGTCGAAAGCGGTCGCGCGCACCGTCGAGCGACGTATCGCCGGAGCAAGACAGACTCGAGTGCCCGTCCCCTCTTTGTATTCCGCGGCTCTCTCCTACTTATATACGTGAGGCTCCGACATCAGTCGCGGGGCGGCTGCTCGAGATCCGCGTCACGTGCGCCGGAGGCTGCGAGAGCGGAGAGACGATGGCAATTGTATAATTGCCAGATGAGTGTGCGGATGAAAAACGGAGAATGCTTCCCGGGGGCGGAGGATGATGTATATGAGCGAAATTATAAGAAGTGAGACGGATGCTTCGCGTTAAGGGTGAATAATGAAACGATTCTTTTTAATTAATTTTCAGGGAAGTTTAGGCGAAGGTTTTAATTAAGGGATGGAGTGTGCAGAATTTTTCTTCAACGGAACTGACAAAGTTCAAGTGCATTGCTGGAAAATAGAATTTTGTAAAATTAAAGGAAAACTTTTGGACTTATTAAAATGTAAAGTTATTATCACTTGGGGAGACAAGAAAAACTCTTAAAGCTAACTTTTTTATCCGGCTCTTATTTTCAACATATTCCCCTTTGCAAGTAAGTATACTAAATTAAATATCGTTCACTAATTCTCTATAGGATTTACCCTTGTAAATTTTTCTGGTAAATAAATAAAATTTCTTCTCAACACTATACCATTTATTCGAATCACATCTGCTACACGAAACAAAACAATAAACATCCCATTTGTACCCCAAGTAATACTTGATCCAAAAGATATCCATTGCATCAACGCCGACATTCACTCCGTAGCACTGCAAACGACCTCAAGAAGCCCCCAATACCAAATCTCTCGCAGGAAGGAAAGCCCGCCGGCTCGGACGAAAGAGCGCCGAGATAAATAGCTCGCGACACTCCCGGGGGCGGAAATCTCGGCCCCTGAATTTTTCCTCCCCCGCCTCCCCCCGGCCGGTGCAATTCGTCGTCGCGGGGCCATCGATCAACGGACGAACGAGCCGCTCCATTTCCCGGACTTCATGCCGACTTATCTGCTCGGACAGAGCGGGCCGACCGGCCGTCAGAGATTAAGGCCTCGATTGCTGTTTGCAGGGATCTCGTGCGCGCTCGACCGGAACGGATGTCTACCTGTGCTCGCGATGCACGATTGTGCCCGGACGATCGGCCGAAGGTCAATGTTTGTCGCCGCGCCTCGACGCTCCCTTCGCGGGGAGTAACGAGGCGATTTGTCTCGAGCGGAGAGTCTAGTTTTGAAGCGCGTCTTTTCCTATTACCTTCGGCGCGGTTGCGCGAACGGCGGAGGGTAAAGTTGGGTAATGATTGCTTCAAAAGTTGAATATTAACGACGTAAGTTTACTTACTTTTTTTTATCTTACTTGCGGGGGTTACAATTAGAAGCAAGACAACTTGGCGGAGCCGCGGTGAATTTACGCAGGAGCATCGCGATAATTAATGAAAAATTTTATAATACCCACATAATATCGAGCAAGAATATGCAAAATATTTCATTACTTTATCAGTCGGAGGGGACCGCAGCCGTTGCGAGCAGAATTAATGAACCGAGAAATTCCATATTTTACTCGCAAGATTTACACGCTCGCGCGGAGAAATGCCGCAGCGCGGGAGTTATGCTCGAAGCTTAATCAAAAGATACGGCTCGGTAAAATTGTTTCAAATTAACGTGCGAATATACCGCGAGAGCGCGCGCTGCGCGTTGAACGGAACGTCGTCGCGACGAAAGCGCGACCTATTGAAAAAAAAAACATATGACATTTTCATCTAAAAAGAACACCCAAGTTTTTCAAGTGTTTTGTGGCCCAATTCGACACATGAAGAAATTCCGCTGTTTTTTTTTCAGGTGAAAAATAAAAACAGAAAAATAAAGCGTAGAATAAAAATAAAAATAGAAATATAAAATGTTTCCTATTTTTTGCATTTCCCTTCGTAGATGGAAAATCACGTAATTTAATTAAGTGATGCTCATCGCGTGATTTTTTCACGTGAAAAAAACACCTGATTTTCTCCATGCGTCAAATTGGGTCAAAGAACACTTGAAAAGCTGTGATGTTTTTTCAGGTAAAAATATCACATGTTTTTTTTTTCAATAGGGCGAGCAGAAAGAAAGTCGCGACGACGATCGATTGAAGCATAAAGTCTCCCCGCGCGGACGGAAACTGACTGCCTTTGTTCCATCAATCAGCGGACAAATATTAGTCACCGGAAGCCTCCCCGACGAGCTCGGGAAGCGAGAAAGAAGCGGCGCGCGCGCCGTCGAAGACGCTCCTCGGCAGAGCGGGCCGCGCGAAGCCTCGTCGCAGCGTACACAAACTGCACTCCCTCGCAGAAGGAGACACTTCCGGGGGGACAAAGGAGAGAGAGAGGGAGAGGGAGGGAAAAGCGGACAGTGGCGGCTCTCATCTGCATCGGACGGCCGAGCTCTCCGCGCGCTCTAATATTTCAAGTAGGCGTCAGGAGCAAGTCGAGCCTTTCGCCAAGCTCTTTATTTATCTCTCTCTCTCCCTCCTCCTCTTTTTCCCCCTGCTTTCCCGCCCCCGTTCTCCACTTGAGCCTCCGTTGTTCGAGTTATTGTATCGGCGGTGTGCTCGAGCTGGAAACTTCAAATTTTATTGTAACGACTCGCGGGAGGTGTGCCGATACACCGGATTTCGAAGGGCCGCGTTGTCGAAAGGGGCGTCTCTCGCGTCTCTTTGTCAGCGCGAATTCGGCGCGTGATTTATCACTTTCGCGGAGTGTATTATAAATGTCTCTGAGGCATCTGCCAATCCGGCGACACAGGCAGACAAAATAAGGACGTACACCGCGGGCTCTCCCGATCGCGCAGAATTTTCTTCTGCTTCGAATTTTCACCTGCGCGTCAAATGAGCCGCCAGTGGTACACGTTTTAAAGCGGAAAAGAAAGGATCGCCGAACCGCTGAGAGAGTTGAGGCCGGGGCAGAAAAGCAGAGGGAGCGTCGCGGGCTCTCTGTCACTGTTTGCCGAGAGCCCGGTGACAGGAGGGATGATTAGAAGCGCCGTAGGAAGAGTAGCCTTTTCTGCATCTCGCTGGATGTTGTTTGTCTCGTTTCTCCCTTGGCGCTCTCTCGCGCCATTTGTTTGTCTTCTTGGCGGATTTTAATATTAGTTGGAGCCGAGAACGGTGTGATTAAAAAGCGCGCGAGAAAGCCTTTGTTGTCTTGACTCGGCGCTTTTTTAACGAATTTTTGATTTACGACTCTTCTCTCCGCGCTTTGATGCAGCGCAAATACGTTTTTACGTATTGAGGTGCGAGATTTGTTTTATTTGCTCGGCAAAGGAGTGAGGAAAAATTTTAAAAACGCGTAATTAACGTATTTATAATAGAAAGCTGCTTTAATAGAAGTATTGAAGAAGCTAAAGTATCTCAGTAGTCCTATTTACCATTAAAAGTTTACGAAGATACGAAGAGATAAATGAAAAGTATACACCTCGGCTTTATTAAAAAAAACTAGGGCACAATCACAGAGTAAAAACTTTATAAGTCATCCTGAAAACTTTTTATTTATTATTTATGCTCTCTCCCAGCCGCACCAATCCGCGCCTACTATTCCCTCTCTTCGCCGAACTAAAAGCCGAGAGAATCGAGCATCGGAAAAACCGCCATTACGCAGCTCGCATTAAGCTCTCGCGTTTAAGAAAAAAAAAAATAGCGCCATTCCGCTAAAAGCGCGTTTAGAGCTCCGCGGGAGGGGGGGGGGAGTCGAGATTATCGCGCAGTAAAATTTTTTCCTCAAAGTCCCGTGTCGTCAGTCAATTTTGACGAGCGCGCCAAGCCTCGCCGGGCCTCGTAAAAGCTCCCCTCGGCCTCGTAAAGCAGCCCAGAGCGGACGGAGGGGGAAGAGGCGCGCGAGCTTAGCTTTTTGACTTTCGCGGCGTAAAAACCGCCACCCGTCGCCGTTCGTAGGAATTGGAATCGCGGCGCGGGAGGCGGCCGGACGCTGCTAATACTCGGCGCGGAGAAACTTTGGGTAAATGGCGCGCGTATAGTTCCGGAGCAGGCCGTTAAAGCTGCACTTTACGTTCTTGCCATGCTTTCCCGCGCGGCATCTCTTTCGTTCGCCCTTTTTTTTTTCGGGCGCTTGGAATTTTTCGCGGACGGCAAATTCTGGGTGCTCGAGCCGCTGGAAACGGCGTGGATTTTTAAAGGGAACGTTTTGTTAACCAAGAGAAGGTTTGTCTGTAGCACAAGGTAAATATTAACTTTTAATTGCATTGAAACATTCTAAGCCTTCCGCGAGATGTCTTTTGTGAATTTCAGTAGTACAAATCGAGTTTAGTCTGACGTATTTATTATTTATTCTTTAAAATTAGAAACCTATGACTATTGGAGAAGCTCACATTTTTTGCATTTTTATATAAAAATTTTATATAAATTTTATAGAACTAAAACTTATATAAAATCTTTATAAAAAATCAGATAAATTGTTTTTACCTGGGACGCGATACATCCAAACGCAAACCACATTTTTCAATAAAACCATTCGCTTAAAATATTTACTTCCATAAACTACAATAGTATTACGATAATTCAACGAAAGTAAGCGCCAGCTCCTTTGAAAATTTATCAGAAATTAGCGGGCGCAGCGTCTCGCCTGGACAAACGGCTTAAGACTCAGCTGATCCTTCCCTCCCCTCGGCTCGGCTCCGGGCCTCCTTCAAAAGCAGCCCGCAGCCGGAGGCCGGAGATCCCTGTCTCCCCAGCGGACGAAAAAAAAGCCGCTGACTCTTGAACCTGATGGCGGGAAGCTCGGGGCCTCGGCTTAATTGGTCGCAGATTAAAGGCTCGGATGCTCAAAAGTTAATCTCGCCAATCCAAATGGCGAGAGAAAGAGAGAGAGAGAGAGAGAGAGAGAGGCCGAGTCTCTCGGCTGCTCGCTGGAGGAGAGATAAGCGAGAGGAGAGTAATTTTCTCCCGCGACAGGGCTGCAGCGGCCTCGTCGCCTTGAGGAGGGGCTATAAGTGTGTCTCGCGCTGCCGGGGCGAGCGCCTCTCGTGTGGAGGGCCGCGGATTTTAACGCCCCCAGGGCCCGAGCTGCTGTATTTTTCAGCGGGTCGTATCCTCGCGCTCTGTCGTTCGGGAACGGGTCATTGGAATGCCCGGGGAAGATGGAACGAGCGAGGTGAATGGAGAGGAGGAACGCCTGGGGGGAGAGGCTCGGATAAAATGCCCGCGCAGATCCGCTGAACTTCTTGGCGATCGAGACGAGCGAAAGGAGGGAGCTTTTTGGTGTCTTTCAAAAATGCAAAATTGGAGCTATTTTACTTGGTATTCGTGAATCTTCTCGATAGATTATTTTCAACGATGGCTCCTGAAACATTAGCTCTCAGTGTTAAATGACTCGTCAAGAGATTTACTACAATCAAATGCACGTTAAACCGCACCGTGCAAACCGAAAGTTGTTTTGAAAATGGCTTCATTACCACGAGCATGCGGCATTAAGTTGTGGGAGAGCCCTAAATCCGCGTTTAAAGTATATATACCTAATAGTTTAGAGCTCTATTCGAAATTAGTTTAGTTTAACAACTAGAACTGGGAACATATGTAAGTTGCTCGGGAAGTTTGCCGTACTTAGTTTCTTTCTTTAAAAGGAAAACAAAGAGACGCCGATGTAATGAGAAAAATGCAACGAGACAACGGTTTGTTAACAAGGCCGACGTTTTTATACGAACTTGGCAATTGCGTTTAATTCACTGGAGAGACTCTATCGCGCGATTACGATTCTGCTAGAACAAGCAGTTTTAATGGGTGAAATAAACCATTCTAAGGACGATTAATTGAAGCAGTATAACGCTAGAAAAGCTGCTGATCGCCGAGAAAATGCTGCGCAAGGATAAATGGATCGCCAACAAATGCATAAAAATCTGTGCAAATTGCCTCTTCGATCAGTTTCATCTTTGAAATGTTTTATTTGCACAGCCTGACAAACGTTTAGAACAATTTTATTCAAATTAATCCCCGTGAAATACGCAGAAGCTATTTTTATTATTGCAAAATACACGTGTACTCTATTTTGCTAAGCAAATCAATATAATTAATTCACTTTTTCAGGATAAACTGCTTATCATATAATCTTTCTTGCCTCCTGTCACCGCAGTTTTTTAAGCCCAAGTTTCAAGCCACTCATCCCTCGCCGCAGTGCAAAAAAGAAGCGGCTCCGTTTCGCTATGTATTTATGCTGCGAGTCACGTCGCAAGTCATCCCTCTCCCGCAGTTCCACTCGGTCGTGCGCGCGACGCGAGCCGGGCTTAAAGAAATCCTCGCTTCCGAAGAGGCGCGCATTTTCGCGAGGACGGACGGCGCTCGGCTTACGCGCGCGTCCCCCGCGGCGATTCAGCCCCGGAAATCCCGGGGGCCGGACAATGACGGCGTGTGGCAGGCGCGCGGGGGGGAAGATATTGCGCGCGACGAATTGGAGCATCGGATGGGCGCACTGCTCGTTTCGGCGGGGCTCGCAAATGGACTCGCGATCGTCACGTAATGAGAGCCCGCCGGCGTCCTCATAATCTCAATTATCGGCGATTGTTCGGCCGCGTCACAATTAGAGGCATTTGTTCCTACTTGTTTTGTGCGCCTGCCGTTTTACTGCCGGTGCGCAATTTTTCGACGAAATATTCGCTAAAAGTTATTTGCAATTGTGTGCATATAAATAAATATATATATATTATATTTGTCGAGTAGAACATTTTAAATTTCTTTCAAAATTACACCTTTTCAATGCGGAATGCGCTCGTTGAAATTTTTTCATTTTGTTCGGGTATCTCAAAAAAATGTTTACGAGTAATAAAACGATATTGATGAACAGCATTGAATGGTTTATAAAAATAAATTTATCAGCGAGTGAAACATCAAAATATGTATTGGTAAATGTAAGAAAAATTTTTAACATTTTATATATTATAATTAAAACCAATCTTCTGTACTTAAACCCTGGTGGAAAGCGTAAGAGGTTTTAAGCTAGAAATAAACTAGAAATTGAAAAACTGTTTTACATCTACCTAGAATTCTAGCTAGGAACCGTTAAAAAACGTTACGGTATAAAACCGTCGAATAGCTGTAAACTGGTTACCGAAGTAAACCCAGCTTATAAAGGTTTGGATTTAAGGTTTATATAATTATTTATGTATTGTTTGTCGAATTCACGCCATTTTTTAACTTTTTTCTCTTGCAAAATAGTTTTAACCGCTTTTTCCTGACATTTTCAAGCACAAAGTACACGTGGAGAGCGAAGGTTATGCTGTATACCAGACCAGCGAACGTCACGCGCATCAGCGCCCTCGCGCGCGTCTTTCTACGATAATTCTTTCCATCCTGCTCGTTAAGCCGAAGTTAAGCGGTTTCCAGCTAGCAGCTCGAATGAAACAAGAAAACGATATTCTAATTGAACTAGCTAGCTTTAATAATTTAGCCTGCTGCTAGACTTGTTAATTTTCCACCAGGGAATATACTAAAAATTACTGTTTTACTTTTTCTAAACGTTGGAATGTTTTAAAGTTTCAATTATTGTCTTTCTACACATATTAGTTTCTTCTATATATTTAATTTATATACTATGAAAAACTCGTTCAGAAAGAATAACACAAAATTCAGCTCTTACGAAAACAACGCTCAACATTCAAAACTCAACCCATCCTCGATCGTAACAGAGTTATCGACGACGAGGATCTCATCGAAATCTTCTTACAACTTGAACGTTTTTCTTGCGTGAGCGTAAGCCGGAAGAAAGTAAGTAAAACGAGTCCGCAAAAAGAATGAATAAGAAGAGGACGGCGCAACACTGCCGACGCTCTTCAAGTGGAGTAAAAGCGAACGAGTGAAAATAAGTATGGAAAAGAATCACCAGCTGGAACGCGTAATTCAAGGCGGGCTGCTTAACAATGACGAGCTATAAATGTTACCAGCCTAACTCCAGGGACCAGGGATGAAAAATTAAGCAGGCACCTGCACGCCGGCCGCAACAATGCTACGTAGACCCGAACTTATCAGTTTTCCTGCCCGCTCTTTCTCTCTCTCTCTCTCCCTCTATGCGCGGCTAATTTCCGCGCCGGCATTATATTCGCGTGCGCTCGAAAATGTTCCCTTTTGCGAGTTATTTAGTAATCTTTGCTCGTGCTTACTTTGAATGCCGCTCTGGTGGGCTTTGTTTTAAAATTTCGTTTTTTTCCCCGTTTTGCCTCGCGGTAATTATGGAAAATGCGCTGGGTTTCATGCTGTGCAATAATTTAATTTGAAGCAAAGATAATGCAGCGCAGTTTCTCTCTGTTAATTCTTTTCGAGTTTGCTTCTTTAACGGAAAAAAACATTTCGCAAGCACAATTAGCCAGAAAGAAGATTTGCGGGAAACCTTAATTCGAAAAACCCTTTCAATTTCGCCCGAATCAGTGTCCCTCTATTGTTCACTTCGTGTGCTTTCGGACAGTTTTATTAAGCTAAGCCAAGCAACACGAATCCAAATCGTAATCCCAACTAAACCGCCATATCGATTAGCTTTCAACCGTTTTCTTAGGCGAACTGACGCTAATCAATTACCTCTCTTCTCTTGTCACATTAGATGCAGGAGTTTCCCACCCCCTCCCCCCCCCCAATCCCAGCATCCGTCCCCCAAAGCATTGCGGTCATTGGCTATCGACGTTCGGGAGGCCAGTTGGTTACCCCTTAATGGCTGTTGCCGTAGCCCCGTACCTCTCGTCCTTGTGAATTTCTTATCCGTCCAAGTTTAGACGCGGATTGTCTTGCCTATTATCCGAAGCAGCTCGGGTACGCGCTGTAAATTTTCTTGCGGGCTCGAATCGCCGAAGTTTAACTACGGCGGTATCAATTATTTTACTTTAATGGTGGATTCTTTTTGCGCTCTAACAATTACGAGGGAATTTCATGCAAAGTTTACTTTTGCACTCTGAAATGCATAAATAAACTTGGCGCATTTCGGGTTGAAAGTTATTTCGAGCAGACGGTGGATTGTTAAAATTTCGCTTGAAAAATGTAAAGAATGCGCACATTCGGAGCAGCACTAAATGAAACTGTGTACGCAACTAAAACCTCTACAAATGATACACAGACCACTGGCCGTCTTTGTGCTGTGTTTTCCCTTTCTATTCCGGCCGCTCCAAAAGCTGAAAAACTTCAAAGAACCGGCACAAAAACTCCAACTTACCTGTAACAAACAGAAATTATTTTATATAAATAGTCTATTTCGACGACGCTCGTTATAAAAATTTATATCTCCTAATTATATTATAATCTCATGTATACAGTGCGACTCGCAGCTTCTCTTTCAAAGAGCCATTGAAGCTAAAAAAAATCTAACGAGCACAAACCATTCGTTAAAATTTTAATGCAGAGCGAAATACAGAGTCTTGTCTATTCATCGCTGAATCTTGACAAACTTGCTAATTCTTCCGCCGCGAAAATAAATAAAGGAGACAGTAAAATCTATTAATTAAACAGCCCGGCCGCAATTTTAGACTGCGGCGTTTCTCGTTATTAATAACGTCGGCGGAACTGCCGTTACGCCGCGGCGTGCTCCGCCTGTATACACCGCCGTAAATTCATCAATTGTTATCACGTACAGGAGGCAGAGAGAACGAGCATTCCCGCGAACCTCCTAATGAGGCTTGTCGTAACGAGGGAAGCCCCGATGCCTTTTGTGCCTCCGTATCCACCTCCGCCGAAACGTGGAGGGGCAGAAAGAAAATAATCAAAGCCCGCGGCAGCGCCGCAGAGCGAGAGGGCCGGTCGGGGGAAGGGAAGAGAAAGAGGGTGAGGCGGCGAAAACGAGCTTCCCGACGCCGGACGCACAAACAGCGTCGCTCCGCGGGCTTGCGCGCGTACAGGGAGAAGAAGAGCCCGGCCAGAGTTAATTAACACCCCGCTCGCCGCGCGACTTGCAACAAAAGTTGGATACCCTGCACTTCTTCGAGCGGCCCTCCCGAAAACTGACTTTCGTATCTGTGCAGGCGCGAAGGGTGCAGGGCAGGACAACGGCTTGGGCGACGACACCGCCGGCCAGTTGAGCGTCGCGAGTCCGAGAAGTGGATCGGAGGATGATAGTTGTTGTCCTGGAAAGTTCGCTCGAGTGCCCGCCGAGATATTCTCTCCCGCTCGAAAGCTTCCTGCGGGGCTTTCGGCTCTTCGTAGGCATTTTACTTTTGATCTTCCGCCTCCGCGTTTTATAGGGGGATGGATTGTGTCTTGTATCGCCGGGGAAAAATGCTCGCGCGCGAAACTTACCGAGTCTCTGGGAACAATGGGGAGGGAGGAGGCCGAGTGACCCGATACTTTGTAATAACTTTGGAGAGAAAGTTGCAGCTGTAATTTTCTGAACGCTTTTTTGGAGGGATGACAATTAAATATTTTTCGAGCTTGTTTACTTTTGCTTATTTTCAAAGTTGTATTTATAAGCAAGATTTAAAATTATTTAAATGGGTGTGGTCCCACGTAAAAATAATTTATATCATTTTTATCAAGATTTTATAATTTTATTTTTAAATTTTGTAAAATTTTGATTC